>PPLK02000014.1:0-225011 GCA_003707795.2 Clavispora fructus
CTCCCCTCCCCTCCTCCCTTCCTCTCTTCCTCCCCTCATCCCCTCCCTCTTTCCCTCTTTCCCTCTTTCCTTTCCGCTTTGCATTCCGGCCTCCAGCCTTATCACCCACGCGGTGCCTGCACACGCCGCGTTGACTCATTGGCGTGTCCATGCCGTCCGCAGCTCCATCTTTTCCACTCTACTCCTCTTGTCAATACTCTTGTCAATACTCTTGTCAATACAGAATGGATTTAGTTAACCACCTTCCGGACCGTCTTTTGTTCGCCGTTCCCAAAAGTATGTGCTTGTGCCAATCCCGCCCCCCAAACGGGCCACCCTACTCCACCTCCTGTACTAACCGCCAGAGGGACGCTTATACGAAAAATGTTGCACATTGCTTACGGGCGCAGACATCCAGTTCAGACGCTCCAACCGCTTGGACATTGCCCTCTCCACCAACATGAACATCGCCCTCATTTTCTTGCCTGCTTCGGACATTCCCACGTTTGTGGGCGAAGGTAAGTGTGACTTGGGTATCACCGGCTGGGACCAGGTCATGGAGGCCGACATGTTCGACTCCGTGTCCGACTTGTTGGACTTGGAGTTCGGCAAGTGCAAGTTGCAGGTGCAGGTGCCGGCCAACGGCGAGTTGGACCAGCCCGAGGACTTGGTGGGCAAGAAGATCGTGTCTTCGTTCACCCGGTTGTCGTCGGAGTACTTCAAGACGTTGGAGAAGGCCGCCGCTGTGGCGGAGGGCTCCACCAAAATCAAGTTTGTTGGCGGTTCTGTGGAGGCGTCGTGCGCTTTGGGTGTTGGCGACGCCATTGTGGATCTTGTGGAGAGCGGCGAAACCATGAAGGCCGCGGGCTTGAAGGCCATCTCCACGGTGTTGGAAACGTCCGCGCACTTGATTTCTTCCAAGTCGCCCCGTTTCCCCGAAATCGTGGACGTGGTGCACCAGAGATTCCAGGGTATCATGGCCGCGCAGAGATACGTCTTGTGCAACTACAATGCGCCCAGATCGATTGTTCCTGCGGTGTTGCAGATCACCCCGGGCAAGAGAGCCGCCACCATTTCCGCGTTGGAGCCAACCAGCGCTGAGAGCGAGCCATGGGTGGCGATTTCGTCCATGGTGGAGAAGAAGAAAATCAGTATTGTCATGGACCAGTTGAAGAAGGCGGGAGCTTCCGACATCTTGGTGCTTGAGATCAACAACAGCAGGGTGTAATAAAATATGTAATCATCGAGCGAGGAAGCAATATAGACGGCGTTACCAAGGCGTACATCCCTGGCGTAGATATCTGGTGTACCTTGTCCCCGGTTGAGGCGCGCACGCCAGTGGCGATATCGAAAGTGTTCTCACCAAATCTACTACTCCACCACAATGTCCAGAGAAGACCCGTTGAAAGCAGAAAAGGACTACTCCGCCACCTTAAACGAGCAGATCCCCATAATCGAGGCATTGCCCGACTACAGGCAGGCCGTCGACAAGTATTTGGTGTTGGAAAAGCAAATCAGACAGTCGTCGGACTTGGCGCTGAGCAAGCGCATCTTGACCGCGGTGGTGGAGACGCTTGTCAAAAACAACGACTGGACATACTTGGACGAGTTGATCACGGTGTTGTCCAAAAAGCACGGCCAGTTGAAAACCTCCATCCAGACCATGATTCAGCAGGTGATTGGCCATTTGCCGGAGTTGGACAACAACGACCGCCTCCAGTTGGAAACCAAGATCAAGGTGATCGAAACCATCCGCACCGTCACGGACAAAAAGATCTTCGTGGAGGTGGAGCGTGCGGCGGTGTCCAAGCTCTTGGCGGAAATCTACTTGGACAAGAAAAACGACTTGGACAAGGCCACGGAGATCTTGTGCGACTTGCAAGTGGAAACGTACTCGTTGATGCCGTTTGAAACGAAGATCGAGTATATTTTGGAGCAGGTGCGTTTGACGTTGCAGAAGAAGGACTACGCGCAGGCCAAGGTGTTGAGCCGCAAGATTCTCTTGAAGACCTTGAGTGGCTTTGACAAGGCGGAGCAGTACAAGGCCACATACTTGGAGTACTTGTTGCGCGTCTCCAAGTTCGAGAACGACTACCTCACCACCGTCAAGAACTCGCTTCTCTTGGCGGAAATCCCCTTGGTTAAGCTGTCGCCCGACTACAAGACGTTGTTGGTGTCGATCATCTACTACATCATCTTGGCGCCGTACGACAACTTGCAGTCCGACTTGATGCACAAGATCAAGGCCAACCCGGTGTTTGCCAAAAACGTGGATCCACACGTGTACAAGTTGTTGGACACCTTCACCACCAACGAGCTCATCCACATTGAGAAGATCAACGCGGAGTACCGCGCCAACCACTTCAGCCAGCTGGCGGTGTTTGCTGATAACGACACCAACACCAAGAACTTGCAGAAGCGGATCATTGAGCACAACTTGCGCATTATCAACAAGTACTACCTGTTCATTAAGTTGGACCGGTTGGCATTGTTGTTGCAGGTGTCGGCGGCGGAGGCTGAATCCTACGTGAGTGAGTTGGTCAACAGCGGAATGATCGGAGCGAAAATCAATAGACCGCAGGGCGTGATCAAGTTCGAGAAGTTGCAGCATGGTGCCGCGGCGGGCGCTTCCCAGGTCACCAGCAACAGTGAAAACATCAACGAGTTGTTGAACAGCTGGATGTACGATGTGGACAAGTTGTTGGACGAGGTGGACAGCATCGGCCACTTGATCAACAAGGAGGAGATGATGTACGGGCTTAAACAGAAGGCGTAGGAGATGTCGGAGTAAGGAATAGCGTCCAATATAAATTGTCGATTATGTTTGTGTGCTGCCTGTGTTATTCTGTACCACCTGCGTTATTGTGTGCCACCTGCGTTATTCTGTACTACCTGTGTCATCCTCGTCCTCTCTTTTCTATAGGAAAATCTTAATTAACTACAACAAAACTGCAATAATCGCCGCCAAAAGACCGACCGACGACGTTTTCTGCGCAATTCCGTCGTTCTTCTTCGACGAACTCGAGGTGGCAGAAGATGTCGCGCTCGAACTACTTCTAGTCAGCAGACTTCTGGTCAGCAGACTTCTAGTCAGACCAGAGTAGTTGCCCGAGTCATCAATATCATTGTTGCCGTCAACACACGCCCATTGGGTGTTTCCATCAAATCCATTCCCTTCTGGTTCCACAACGCCATTGATATACTTCAACGCACCTTTGGGCGTATCTGGAAGGGTGTCGTCTGCCTCCCATTCATCGGTTTTTGGGGGACAGGTAGAATAATCAAGATCCTTCTGGTACCCTCCGTCGCCCGATGGATTAGAGGTGTCAGCAAATTCCTTCTTGAGATTGTCAAAGTCATCGTTGGTGGTAACTGTCTTGTTATCAGACGAGAGCTCCACCAACCCGTAGTCATTGCCCTCCATCGAATATTCGTACACCAATCCACCCGAAAATACCAGCAGCATCTTTTCGGAATAGATAGAGCCGATTTCCGTGAATGGCCGAGGTGTGACCTTGTTGCACCCAAACTCAGATAGGAACAATGGAACGGAGTAGTTACCGTAAGCCTTGACTTTTTGGTCATAGCCGGAGGTGGTGAACAGTGAATCTCCACACCACGAGTAATCATTGAATCCAAACATGTCTACCCGAGCCATTTCGTCGTCACCGCAGTTGAAGTACCAGGCGGTCTGCAACAGATTCTCCGATACATCTGCAGCAGAGTAACCAACAGGAATGTGACGCAATCCGGTATTGCGCTGGAAGTTCTTGATATCCCGTACCACTGCCTTCACATATGGAGCCGCAGCAGTCGTATCAGCATCATTGATAACCTCGTTTCCGGCGAAGAATCCCAACGTGTTGTTGTATTGGGACATAACCCTCACCGTAGCCAAGACTTCATTCAAGTACATGGTGTTGTAGGAGCAGTTGGCACCATCATCACGCGCAATCAGCGCACGAGGAATGTTAACATCCAAAATCAAGTAGATTCCCGCATCTGCCAATTGGTCCATGCATTCATCGTGGTCAGCAGTGTTGTCGATGGAGTACACTCTAATGGTGTTGATGCCAAGCTCTTTGAAGTACTTGATGTCACGTTCACAGGTGGTTGAGTCGGCCAAAGGATCAAAAAGAAGCGAAGATCCCCCAGGTTGGTAGTCAAGACCCCGGATATAGAACCGTTCCGTAGATCCGTCAACGAAGAATGCGTTTCCGCTTGTGGTAATGGCCAGGATTGCGGCTGCGAGAATGGGTAAAAAGAGAAACGCCAACATGGTAAAAGTGTTTGTTTTGGTTGGGCGGTTAGTTTTAGTTGGGTTTTTGTATGGGGTTTTTTTGTATGGGGTTTTTTTGTATGGGGTTTTTTGTGTTTTTTGTATGGGGTTTTTTAGTATGGGGTTTTCTGGTTTTGTGGGGTACTGAGCGAAAGTGAACCCTGTTGCACTGTGGGTATAATAGCTGGTAGAAGGATTAGCGATCAACAGGTGAGAAAAGAAAGGTAGATGTATGATACCGCGCAAACGGAGAATCGATATTTGTTGACAGTTAGTGATCGGCTAATCCCCACAATAATGGTTGGGTGCCAAGTGTTTTATGCACCTCTGCAACACTTAAGCAAATTGCCTGCATGTATTCACTATATGCAGTCGGATACTGATTTTGTCCGTGTTGTTTTACGGTGCTCGTCGATTGGAGACTTCAGAGAAGCGATTATAGCGTGTTTACCCTCCTAAGTCTGTCCCTGGTTAGGTTTAGGTGCGTTTGCAAAAACTCTCGTCGTCGATGCCCATTTTTCTTCCCTTGCATGTGTTGTCCTGCAGACAATGCGGTATTGCTCCATGGTACCCGTTGTTTGTTTAATGGACTTTTACGTTTTAATTCCATTTGATGATGGCTGGGCCGCATGCTGCTCTCCGCATTATTTAAAATATTTTGCCGGTCGGCTGTTTCTCAAACTGGCGCGCCGAGTGCATTGATATACTCCGCTTTTCACCTAATCTATTTAGCAAGTTAACCTTCCAACGCCACGCCGTGCTGCCTCCGCTGTTTTGGGGGGATGGATTCATGACCTGTTCTTATTCCGTTGATTTTTGTGTTTGTACATATCAGTTCTCTGGCCTCGTTTCAATTGTCCTTTCATTTCTCACCGCAATTCCCCTCGCACTTCGCTTCCATTCCCGTTCCGCCTCTGCGGGTGTACGGGTTTGTGCTCTCACAAAACACTTGTCCGCGCTTACTTCCACCTTCGCTCCACTCACCACCTCCAATGGCGTCTCAAATCCATTTCCTCGACATAAAAGGAAAACCTCTCCTTTCCAGAGACTACAAAGGCGACATTCCGCCCAAAACCATAGAAAACTTCCCGCTTCTTCTTTTGGAGTTGGAAAACGAAGATGAGTCGCTCTACAAGCCGTACATCAACCATAACGGCATTAACTATGTGTTCATCAACCACAACAACTTGTACGTATGTGCATTGACCCGAAGAAACGAAAACATTGTTGCCATAATCGTTTTCCTTTCCCGCGTCGTCGAAGTGCTCACCCAGTACTTCAAGAGCTTGGAGGAAGAATCGATAAGAGACAACTTCGTCATCACCTATGAGCTTTTGGACGAGATGATGGACTTTGGCGTGCCCCAGACCACCGACACCAAGATCTTGAAGGAGTACATCACCCAAGACTATTACAAGTTGATCCGAAAAACCCCCTCCCGACTTGTGCAGCCTCCCAACGCCGTTACCAACGCCGTGAGTTGGAGAAAGGACGGAATCACCTACAAGAAGAACGAGGCATTTTTGGACGTGGTGGAGTCCATCAATATGCTCATCAATGCCAACGGCCAGGTGTTGAACTCCGAGATTCTCGGCGAAATCAAAATGAAGTCCAAGTTGAGTGGTATGCCCGACCTCCGGTTGGGGCTCAACGACAAGGGCATTTTCTCTTCCAGCATCGACGACGACACCCCCACCGAGTCTGCGCCCGGATCTAAGAAAATTGAAATGGAGGATATCAAGTTCCACCAGTGCGTGCGGTTGTCCAAGTTTGAGAATGAGCGCATCATCACCTTCATTCCGCCCGACGGCGAGTTCACCGTGATGTCGTACCGGTTGCTGTCGGCACAATTTTTGATGAAGCCGCTCATCTTGGTCAACTGCAAGACAGTGGTGCACAAGCACTCGCGGATCGAGATCTTGTGTACTGTCAGAGCGCAAATCCGGAAAAAGTCCACCGCGAACAACGTGGAGGTGATCATTCCCATTCCGGAGGATGCAGACACGCCGAAGTTTGTGCCAGAGTACGGATCGGTCAAGTGGATTCCGGAAAAGTCGTGTTTGGTGTGGAAACTCAAGACTTTCCCTGGTGGGAAGCAGTTCCACATGAAGGCGGAGTTGGGGTTGCCTGCGGTCACCGATACCGAGAACATTGTGCTGAAAAAGCCCATCAAGGTCACGTTTTCCATTCCCTACTTCACTACCTCGGGCATCCAGGTCCGCTACTTGCGCATCAACGAACCCAAGT
Organism: Clavispora fructus; assembly: GCA_003707795.2. Taxonomy (NCBI): domain Eukaryota; kingdom Fungi; phylum Ascomycota; class Pichiomycetes; order Serinales; family Metschnikowiaceae; genus Clavispora; species Clavispora fructus. The sequence goes on from PPLK02000014.1 coordinate 6,506, forward strand.
TGCAGTACCAGTCGTATCCGTGGGTGCGTTACATTACCCAGTCGGGTGATGACTACACGGTGAGAACCAAATGAGTGGTTACCTGATTCTGTATCTACGCGATGCACAAAACGACTTTCGTTGCCTGTCTAAATGAATTCCTGATTCCTGGTGTGCCTTGATTCATGGTTGTCATCCTCTCTGAATACCCACTATCTGCCAAACTATCTTAGATATTGACAGCATTCGGCCCCGCCAACTTGTATAGTAACTGCAAAACATGCTCTTTATCGTCTTTCTCCTTGTCCACTCTGTCCTTCTCTTTTTCCACATCCTTGTCGTTGTCGGCTTGCTTGTTACTCTTTTGGGCAAAAAAAGGAACTTGTAATTGATTTAACATCGCGGCCGACTCGGCGGCGTATGTCTTCTGTTTCTGCATTACCTCGTGGTAAAATTCGTCGAGTTCTCTTGCCTTGGCTCTTTCCCGATCTCGTTCTGCATGCGAATTCAATGTTTTAAGTTTGGAAAGGCCCTGGTAGCTCTGGTTCGACGTATACTTGGCCAAAATGGCATTTTGTCGCAGCTCGATATCTTGATAGAACCGGGCATGCTTATCGATGAGAGACTTGACTTGGTCAACCTTTTCTACCTGACGCATGAACCGACGTTCAAGATGATGCTCTGCTTCGGCCAAATCTTCGATGCGCAGGGCGTCTACCTCTTCCCCGGAGCTGTTTAGCAACTCGTAGATTTTCTTATTGTAATAATCACGTTTGCTGATCAATTCCATTAATTGCTTCGATTGGTGGGTCTGCAAAATTGTTTCCACGATCTTCTTTTCGTGTTTCGGTGTGAGACGCCGGAAACCCTTGGACTTGGAAGTTAGCTGGTAGTTTGCTATCGTCTGGTGCACCTGTGCCGACACATGCTTCATTGGAGTATTTTTTTTGTGAAAAACGGTATGTTGGAGGAGTTAATGGCAATTTCGATCTATGGTGGGAGTATGCGGTGTATGCACTCTTGAAAGTGAAGATTGTTTATGCTCGTGTGGAGGGTCCGCTTGTATGACATTGTGAAGATGTTGGGAGTAATGGTTTGGTTTGTGTTTTATGGGGTGAATGATTCTTGTCTTTAAGTCTGTTTAGATTTTTGTGGATTATTTTCGAAATATTGATAATGCGTTCTTTGCGAACTGTGGCAGAAAAACTACCAATGTAGATTTTCCAATGGGAATTATCAATAATTACAATTTCTATTTCTTGTAGTTAAAAATCCAGATATAACCGAAAGTTTACCAAAGAGCAACACTGGAATTTAATGTGAATTTTTGAATAATAGTGCCAACTTTTTTTACGAGGCAGCGATTGCATCATCTATTATCTGTTGAAAACTGCTGAGCTGATTCCTTCCTGCGCACTCAACATAGCAACCGTGAATACGAGAACATTCTGAACACATAACCCGTATGAGAATTTAGGATCAGCTTTGTAACTATTGGATCACATTGGCATACCAACCGATGTACAGGGGAAGCTATTTCCCCTTTTCCCGAAATAGAAAACTATAAAAAGTATCATAGCCCGTCCAGATCGCAGATTTGGTGGTTCCCCAACCCCACATTTCGCGCACAGAGCACCAAGACAAAGTGTTCCATTCGAAAAATAAATCCTATAGAAATGGCAACTCAAATACTACAAAAACTCATTAATACAACTAAAATTGCTACATCTAAAATATCACTCACGTTACTATATACCTGGTCGAAGGGGGAAAACATGACGCGATATATCACCCCATGGGAATGTATATATAGGTAAGAGTACAATTTGCCACTGAGTACAATTTGCTACCTACTCATGTCTGGCCAATCTTACTATAACAAGGGCTTCACCAAGCTGATTTCTGATACCCATTCTTGGAGAAACGTGGCGAATGCTGTGCCTTACATTATTCCGTACCTCAACGAAAACCAGAAATTGCTTGATGTGGGCTGTGGTCCTGGTACCATTCTGAAGGATTTGGGCCGATATGTGAAACAGGTGGTGGGGATAGAAACTTTGCCTGAATTGGTTGAACTCGCCAAGTCGCAACCGGATTTACCCCCAAACGTGGAATTCCAACAGGGACTGGCGTATGAATTGCCGTTTGAAGACAATTCGTTTGATGTGGTGCATGCACTGCAAGTGGTGGTTCACCTTTCGAACCCATCGGCCGGGATGAAGGAAATGTTGCGGGTATGCAAGAAAGGAGGGTATGTTTGCATCAAAGATGGCGATTTGTCGTTGACTACGGTTTATCCTGAAGAGTATGCTGAGATATTTCGCGAGAGTATCCCGGCCCGAAGCACCACGCTGAAGATTGCTGGAAGACTGATGAAGCACCGAGCGCTTGATGCTGGATACGACGATAAAAACATCACCATGTCCGGGCTGGTGTGGTACATCAGCAGCGAAGAGGATAGAAGACGGTTTCGGGATATGATGGATGCACGGATCCGGAGTGGAAATGAGTTTGAGGAACCGAAATACGGACCGGCGACGATGATTGACAATCTCCATAAATGGGCCGAGGATGCCCGAAGCACTCTTATGTTTGTGCACGGGGAGATGGTGTACAGAAAGTGAGGGGAGAAGGAGAGAGTATGGAGAGGCAGTAAAGAGAAGACAGAGAAGACAGAGAAGACAGAGTATAGTGTCTAAAACAGACAGAAGCTATACCATCACAATATCACCTACAGTTCTTGTTATTGCCCTACAACGCTTGGGGCTCGCCGTAGATTCCCTATACCCCACCCGTAACGTCTTTTTGGAGCTTCATGTCCTTGGAGCTTTCTTCACAACTTGGAGCGTTTCTTCATGTGTTGCACAATGTGACGGGCCTCTCTCTCGCCGGAAATCCACGCACCGTGAGCACAGCCGTTGGAAGAGTCGGCCATGGTTTCTGCACCCGCAAACCGCACGCGGTCATTCAACCCGCCCGCCAACGTGTCACACAACACCGTCAAGTCCGAGCCCACACGCGAGCCCATATACGAGCCACGCACCCACTTGTCCTTGTTCCACGGGGTGTTGAGCACGTTGAACGGCCTGGTGACCGGCTTGTCCGCGATCTGGCGCATGGCCGGCTCGAACAACGCCCAGATCTGGTCCGGAGTCATGTTCTCGATCTGCGACGAGAACGGGTCCTGCGTCAACGCCACCAACGATGGCGTGCCGCACATGGCGTAGTAGTTCACGAAGATGGACGGATATTGCCATGGCTGCGGATTGCCCGAGGCGTCCGCGGTATCGGACCCAAGCACGTAGAAGCGGTGCACGTCCTCCGGCCAGAACGGCTTGTCGAACTCAAACACCACCTTGCCCAAAGACGAGAACTGGCTCTGCGGCCACAAGTCGGTGAAGCGCAGAGGCAACTCCGGCGTCCACCGGAGGTAGCACTCGTCCACCGGATCCGCCAACCGCAAGAGCGACACCGGCACCGTCACCACCACGTAGTCCGCCACAAGCACCTCGCCGGACGCCGTGGTCACCGCCACCTGCTTGTCGCTGGAGTAGTCGATGCCCGTGACCTGGGTGTTGAGCCTGATGTTCTTGTCGCGGTACCACTGGGGCAACCCGTCCAACTCGTTCTTGTACACGGAGTAGAAGCCGTTGCTGACGAACGCATTGCGGCCCAAGTGGCCGTCGTCGTCCGCCGCGCCCTTGGCCGAGGTATCGGTCCACGACAACCCGTCCCACAACTCGGACCACAACCGTACCGTCTGGCGAGCATACTCCGCCTGCGCGTCGGTCAAGTTGGAGCCCTGCGCCGCGCGGTACTCGTCAAACAACTGCGCAAGGCTCATGTCTGGCTTGGACGGGTTTTGCGCGTACACGTGGTGGCAGTAGGTGTTGAACTCGGCCACCGCGGGGTGGAAGTTCCACGTGTCGATGTGCTTGGAGTGCTGGTCGACATACACGTGCTTGCCGTCGTCCCAGAAGTAGCGGATGTTGCCCAAGCGCTTGGCCTTGTCCAAAAGCGGGTTGGCCAACGCATCGTGGAACCACGAGGCGCCAAAGTCGTAGCTGACGCTGGGATCCAATGTCAGTGGGTGCAGAACAAGCCGGCCGCCCAAGCGGTCGCGGGCTTCGAGAATCACCGTGTTGAGTTCGCCGGCCTGGTAGAGGTCGAGGGCGGTTTTGACGCCGGCCATCCCGGCGCCGATAATAATTACCGAGTAGGTCATTGTGGAGGGAAAACCAGTGGGCCCGACGGAATATATAGCGTGCGATAAGCCGGAACAGGCAGGTGGGTGCGGGGCAGGTGCGGGCCACCAAAGGCGAGTGTGCACGCAGAAACCGTGGGAAATGTGGGGGTGAAATGTAGTGGGAGGGAGGTTGATATGTTTATGTTTATGTATTGATGTGTTGATGTTGATGTGTTGACGTTGATATGTTGATGTTGATGTTGATATGTTGATGTTGATGTTGATCCCCACTGATAGTTGGGGTTATCGATACGGTGCGAGGTGCGACCGTTGACATTCGGGTTAGACAGGTGCAGAGCGCAGCCGTGCCATATTCCCACCGTCGTACGATACATGGTCAGATGCTCGACGCCCTTGTCAAAGATCTCGCCCTATGTATCGAGCGTCATGCCACGGGAATGCCGTTGAGCGGAAATAATTGGAGATCGGTTTGTCGGATGGGAATTAACTGGCCCAAATGCCATTCATGTGGGTCTGGGTCTTGCAGTCAGTATTGCCGATGCGGGGGTTGCGAGATGATACCAATTAGCTTTCCGAAGAATATAGGTGCTCCCTGAAACTGAATATAGGTTCTCTCTGAACTGAATATTCAATAAGCTCTGAAACTGAATGTATAGGCTGAAACTGAATATAGGTGCTCTCCAAACTGAATATTCAATAAGCTCTGAAAGCTGAACATAGAGGTTCTCTCTAAACTCAATATAAGCTCTCTGAACTCAATATAAGCCCTCTAAACTCAATATATATATGTGCTCTCCGAAAATAATTCTCTATGCGCTCTCCAGATATGCCCTTGAGATACTCTGACGTTTGAATCACCAGCCAGAACCCAACTCTAACGATACCGCTGTCGCTCTGATGGTTGGAAATGGACACTTTGAATCCCTGGCCCGAAGTGAGAAATGCGGAGAAGGAACAATGAGTATTTTCTTCAGTTGATCCAACCATTGTACCCGGTTATGAGACCCCACATGCTCTGATCTATCACCCATATCTTCACCTAAATAACCAGCCACGTTTATCACCCACATCTATCTATCACGTCTATAAACGGAAAGGCTCCCTCGTATTACCCTAAACACTGGTGGAGCCCCACCACCTCGCCCACCACCGCCACGTACTCGTTCAAAAACGAGGTGAGATACCACCAGTACCGCATCACCTCCTCCCCCACACCCCGGCGCCGATGCTCTGCCCCCAAAAACAGAAGCAACTGGTGGGTGGTGAACAAACTGCAGCCAGTGACGATCTGCACCGGGTACTCCCCCACCTCCGCCACGAAAAGGCACAGATGCACTGCGTGGGTTAGCCACTGTGCATACTGGGCTGGGGGCCGTCCCAAGACGTCCTCCACCATTTCCTGCGTCATGCGGCCCGCTGCCTGTTCAAGGTGCCGTGCCGCATGATCGACTCGGTCCACCAAATCCTCCAGGCCGAACTCGAACCCACGCCCGCATGCGGTGTAAACCACGCTGTCGCACAACATGCGGCGCAAGTTGGACCACTGGTTCGTGCCGGAGTTCCACCACCGGTGCATGCTGGCCGAGTCCATGGGGTCTGGCGCAAATGGGTGGGTGCTATCGAGCGCCAAAAGTGCCGAAATGTCCGCCGCAACCGCAGGCGCAAACAGCGTCAGTCGTTGACTCACAAGCTGGTGGAGAAGGTCGTAGAGGTGGGCCATGCGCCGCATCATGGAGGTGTACGCCTCAAGAACGGGCGCCACGGCCGTGTGGGCATACTTGGCACGAAGGTGCTCCGCAAGATGGGTGACGTTGGTCTTGAGAGCGGGTTCTAGACCGCCCACCATGTGCGGCAACACTAAAAGTGCCACGGCGAGCAAGAGGTGGCGCAAGCGGTGGGGGTGTGCGTTCAAGAGCTTGTCGAGCGAATGGCAGAAGCGGTGAAAGAGCCAGTCGTCGCGGTTTTTCATTTTGGAGACGTCGAGCAAGGCATCAAAGTCGGACCGGTCGACGCCAAGTGGGTGCAAAATCGCTAGGGACCGGCGGAGGCACGTGTGCATCCACCCAAGACGGGGTGCCAAGTCCAGCGGAAATATTGTGTCAGGAAGGACAAACGAGGGAACTGAAGTGCTGCTGGGGGATCCGGTGGGTGTTCCACTCCGAGATAACCCAGCACCAGTCCCGGGATCAATAAAAACAGTTCCAGAGAATTGAGGCGCATTCCCAGACTCAGGAACACCCCCAGAACCAGGTCCAGAAACCAGCACAGATCCACGTCCAGGCTCAGGAGTATTCTGACTGACGCTGGGGCTCACCAAAAATCGCCGCTTCTGCCCCGCACGCAATGCCTCCAGCTTACGGAGCGTCTGGTTGAGCTGCGGCTGCTCTAGATCGCAGAGCTCGAGGACGCTGCGGTCCACCACTTGCTTGTTCCAAACAACACCCAAATAGTTGTATTTGGACTCGCCCCGACGCCCGAGTCGTTTGGACTTGAGCGTGGGAAACGATAACTTGAGCAACTTTCCCAACTTGGATTGGCCCAAAATTATGCTTTTCTGTGCATCCGTACCGTGCTGTCCTGGATAACGGAGAATGAGCTTCTGGCACAAAATATAGTACACCTTGTAGATGGTGTGCCGGGGGATAATAGGGACCCCGCCCAAATACTTGGTTTCTTCCACCTCCACCAAGGTGGACGCAAGGATCTTGAGTGCTAAAAACGACCGGAGAAGATCGTAAAAATTCACCGACGACACCTTTGACATACTGAGATCCGCTGAAGGGAAATAGAGCCGAAGCTGGTCCGGGTTCTGGAACGCACCCAACACGCTGTGGAAAAGTCGAGCAGAATTTTCAAACGTGTCGTTTGGACTTACCTTGTCGATTTTGGAATCTGTTTTCGTTTCCATGTACTCGTGAACGTTTTCAAAGTTGTACAAGATGTTGTAGAACTCGTCCAATGGAATTTCTCCTCCCTCTTCCCGAAGAAAAGAGAGCAAGTACGAATTCACGTTCAACACATCCACAGACGTGATTCTCCAGAGAAGTTTGGCCCAGGTGGCATTCAACACGTTCAGCTTCGGTTCTCCATAGTGAGACTCATTGATTTCTGTTTCTTTCTGGATATCGGGTGGTGCCCGGGGCCCTAACTGTTGCAGGAGCTGGTTACTTATCTGGCGCTGGAGATCCGGTTGGATGGGAGAAAACAACGGGGCGGCAAAAAAGTTCTGATTTTCGTGGAAGAACATTTCATTTCCACCCGGGCCATTTATATACATTTTGGGAGAGGACTCCACTTCAAACTGAAGGTTAGGCCGGGGTTGATACGTTTGCTTAAGTGAATGGTCAGGTTTCGGAGTGAAATCTATTTTGGGAGAATATTGTTCCAATTTCAGTGGATACTGTTGCTCTGGTGGACTTGGCGCCGGTTCAGGAAAGGGTGGCCCATATGTTGGGGCAGCATAGAACTGATTAGAACTAAGCGAATTGAACGAGCGATTAGTACCGGCAAGGGGGCCAATGCCATGGGATTCATGGATTGTCTGGCTCTCAAGTATAGAGGGTCCAGACGAAACATGCATGCCAGAGGGAAATGGTGACGGAATATCTGGTCCGTGGGCCTGTGGAAGCGGAGGCTGGAAGTTATCCGCATCCGAGTGTGGTTTCAGCTCTTCATTTAGTCGAACCGCATCGAAATACAGCGATATTGACACGTTTTTACTGTGACCCATTGGTTCTCTGGGGTAAGAAAAATTTGGCTCACTCATACACCATGAGGGTTCAGGCATTGTCGGAAATGGTCTTCCCAAAATCCGTGGTTCGGAAAAGCCCGGAGCCACTTGGGGGCCAACTATGCTCGGATTATACATTGTAGGTGCATTCATCGGTAAATATGGCGGAACGGGTGGAGCTTGGTTGGCATAAATGGGGGCCGGATTTGGAATCGACACAAAACTTGCCTCTGCTGACGGAGATCGGCTCTTTTTCTTGGTTTGAGCGTTTTCTGACATGGCAGGGGCTGAAAGAGCAAAACGGCAGTGGGGTTTGGTTGCGGACGTTACAATAGCCAACAGTATATTATAGCAAAGTTATGACTTCTGTAGCCATGATGGTATAGAAAGCAGAACAACAAATAAAAGGCTAGCTGGAACGGCTAATAATGAGAGGTGTGCATGAAATTGGTACAAAAGCAATGCCATTTGAGCCAAAAAAAAAATATTGCGTTGACAACAATACAGCGCCAGGAAATACCCTGAGCAGCCCGGCTCAAGTTGTATTTTTTCCAGACCGCCCTAACCTGCGCCTGCTTATATCGTGTTTGGCCCAGCCAAATTATGCACCGAATGGTGGGTGCATAGAGTGGTGCCTGCTTTTTGTCACCTTTTGACAGAACATGCGACGCACTTGTCTGCGCCAAGCACCCAAAACGGAAGGGGAGTTGATCCGAGAATGCAGAGAGTCTCCGCACAGCTTCTGGAAGCGAGCACCCCTGCTTAAGCGAGGGATATAACCATTAAGATTTGCTGTGTAAAATTTAAGAGAGAGTATGAGTTTCTTCTTCTTCTTCTTCTTCTTCTTCAGATTAAGATCCCAAATGTGGTTTAACTAGCAGCAAAACCGACATGTAAGGGGTCATTATAGCGCTCATAACCCAAGGTCCAATTCTGAGCCGATTAGCGTGCATCCGTCATATAGCATTTGTCGCTTTCTTCGACATATGGACGTCATCTACGCCGTTTTGGCAAGGCTAATGGCCACATGTGCATGGGGTACAAAGGTTGCCTTAATGGCGCTTTCTTACTCGCGCTTATTGTCACTTTTTTTTTTAGCCCTGGCTCAATGTTTCTGGCGATTTGTTAATCGTACTATTGCCTTAGGTGCTTCAAAGTTGAAGTCGACTACAACGGGAAATCTAAAATACGGCGGTAGAATCTTTCTTACCTTCTCGCAGTTTGAAGCTATTAATTTTAATAGTAATTTGAGAAAAAAATTATTTCGGCTTTTGGGTATTATGTAAATTCGAGACATCATCAATATTTTCTTTTTTTATATACATAGGACCCGGTCCATTCCCGAACGACCAGACCCCAAAGATTGCTTTGAATAAGGAGCTCTGACAAGTTGGGATTCTCCTATTTACCATGTGCGTCTAAACTTGCCAGATTACGAAAAGGGAAGCACTTGACAACCAGAAAAAAATTAAAAAAGAAAACAAAGAGCACCACCACACAACGCAAGTCGCACACCGCAAGAGAATGCCAAATAGGAGATCAATCACGCAGAATCTTTTACCCAAAATCCTCTGCTGCTAGTGAATCGGGTAAAGTTACTAGCGCTAGACAGTATGGAATCTGTTGGGATTAAGTGCTAAGAATTGCAGAGTGAAGCGTCAATCCACTTAAACCGTGTTTTTTTTTTTGGTTTTTTTTTGTAATTTGCATGGTTTGAGAGGAAATAATACCTTATGCTTTAGAGAAAAAAATCGAGTCGATGCAAAATACGACCGTATTCTAAAAAGCCGAGGATGCAGAAAAGATGCCGAAAATTCGGGGTCCTGGTGTTTTGGAAGTACGTTGACCGATTTTGCGCCAGGGCTCTCTCCGGAATAACTACATAATTCAATCTCATACCGGATATACCCCACTATTGCCTATTGTTAAAGTGATTTTAAAAAGTAGTTGCCATCATGTTGTGCGATTTTACCGAAATACGAAAGATCTGGCACGGCCTATTGTCAAAATTGGCGCACTTCCAGAAACCCACATCAAGGATATATGCGGACGTGGCAATATGGAAGAATCATTTAACACCCAAAGCTTATTTGACTAAACGACGATATTGGTGCTTCTTGGGGACAAATAATTGGACCGAAAGAAAGTCGGGATATGGATACGTTCAATTATAGACCAATTGACCCCGCAACGTTACATTTCCTCACCAATCAAGCGCGCGCTACGGGCCGGTATTATACGAAAAGCCACAGCCCTATTGTCCGTAGGTCGGTCTCCGATCCAGGATAAAAAACGGAAAAGCGCAATTATCCCAGTAGTGGCACGGTTCACAGAATAGCGCAATTCTCCAGCCGCAGACATGTCCAAGGACGGAACTACAAGTGCGCACCGGTATCCTATTAAGTGTGTATTCCAATACAATGAGCCCTGCTCCCGTGTGGATCAATCATCCTCGTCGAACTTTGGCGCCAAGTAGAATCTCAAGTATCCACCGGCATCCAACTTGTACTCAAACAAGGCGGGGGTCTTGTCGGCCAACTTGATGGTGATGGTTCCGGACAACGCGGTGGCCTTGATGATGTCGTTCAAGTACTTCAAACCGAAGGTCAAGTCGACTGGGTTCTCCAAGTTAACCGTGACAGATTCCTCGGGACGGTCCATGTCGGTGTAAGGCTTCAACACCACGGAGCCGGTTCCGGACTCACCCTCAGCACTGAACTTGACCGAGTCCTTGGTCACGGTGATGTTGAGCGACTCACTGAGGTTCTTCAAGTCACGCACGATCTTGGAAAACTCGGTGGAAGGCATGTTGATGACCGAGTCGTATTGCATGTCGTCGATTCTCAAGAACTCGGAGTCAATGTCCATCAACTTCAACGAGTACTCGGAAACACGCTCCTTCTTCTTGTCCTCGAAGATGGTCATGACGTTGTCGGGCGAATCCTCCGCCAACAAAGTCAAGTAGTCCTCGTTGTTACCGCACTTGATGATCTTGGAGAACGAGTCCAAGTCAATACCCAAGGTGACGTCACGGTCACATCTGTACTCGGAGAAAGCCGACAGACCCACGAGCAACGAAACCAACAAAACTCTGGAGTCGTCAACCGCCTGAACCGTAATGCCGTGTTCGGTGCAATTGAAGTTGCACAACTTGACACAGTCCTTAATAGAGTCCACGATCTTTTTGAGAAGACTGGCTTCGTCGAATTTACCTTCAAGCATAGTGAGAAAAAGATGGAAGAGTTGAGAGTAGAGAAAGAAGAGTTGAAAGGAAGCGGAAAAGAGAAAAGGAAGCGCGTGGCGGGCGCGACGCGTTTGGTGGGTGCAGGAAAGACCCACCGGCTCGAACGCGTGTCAACATACAGGACAAGATATAAGGGCGACAGGCGGTGGGTGAAGGTTGCGGTGCGATGTAGCCCGTATTATATATTACCATATAAACGATGCGATGAGCGGAGATAGACATTGGGGTCTGGAAAAACTGCGATGTTCTGATCAATCCGAAACATCGGAGTCTTGATACTCGTAAAATGTCCCGAGCCTGTTCTGATGCCCGTAGTGAAGAAATGCACAGTTTGCAATGGAGTTCAAGTCGTCTAAAGAGCCGCAGCTTTCCATCAGCAGTTGCGATTTTCTTTAGACCAAATCACCAACTTCTCAGTAGACATTCTCAACCAAACCGGGATCTCAACGGAGCCGAGTCACTTTATGATTCAGCCGAGTCACTTTATGATCCAGCCGAGTCACTTTATGATTCTTCACGACACTTTATTACTCTTCACAACACTTTCCCCACATGCCCATACGTCACATTCCACACTCGTATCCATTCTTTAGTACCACGTTGACCCGTCAGCAGTGGCGTGAACCATCATCTATGGCTTCTTCTCCTGCATCTCTCGGCCCCACTTCAACAAGTCCCTCTTGTACCGATCCGTCTTGACGATGCCATTTCGGATGGTGGTAAGGTTCTTGATGTACTCGTACTGCCGCTGAATGCTCACCTGCAAATAATTGACCAAATCGTGCTGCACCATCTCCAACTGGTCGCCATCCTCTTGCATTTCCTCCAACTGCTTCTGCTGCGCCGCTTCATACACCGCAAGTGTCCGCGGAAGCGCAAAAAACGGATCGGTCACGTCGTTATCCGGGGTGGTGGACGACAACCGGGTAATACGCTTGTTTTCGTTCCTGTCGTCCTCTTTGGGCTCCTCTTTGGGCCCGTCTCGTCCCTGTCCCTCCTCTTCTGCTTCGCGTTGCTCCTGGGCCTTCTTACGTGCCGTCACGCTCTCGTCAAGGCCATGGTCGTACTCCGGAAGCCCCATATTCTCTTCGAGCAAATAGTACCAGTCTTCGCCGTCCAACACCTGCAAAAGCTTGTTGAGGTCGTTGAGGGTGTTTTGCTCTGTTTCGATCAACTGAATAAGGTCTGCAGCCATTGTGGCGAGGCAGTTCAGCCGGAATGTCTTGGAAATGGCCGGATGGGTCACAAGCTCCGACGGATGCGCCAACGGCGCCAAAATTTCGCCGAGTTTGAGCTGTTTCAACGGGTTTGCATCGTCCTCCTCGCTCGAGTCGCCGTCCTCGCTGTCAGACCCCAGCACTTCGTCCGACAAGTCTGAATACCCGTCATTTTGGCCGCCGTAGAAATCAGTCCACCGGCGCTTGTTGCGATAGTTGGAGCGCTCAATGACGTCATTGGTGAGTACAAGATGATCCAGGCTGTCGTACTCCACAACTTTGGCCGTGAGAGCGTGGTTTCTAGCCGCCGACGCCGGAAGTTTTTTTCCTCGATTGGATGTGGGCAAATCGGCAGAACGGGTTTTTTGGTGGGCCCTGGTGAGAACCGCCAGTTTAAACCTGGATATGACTTCGAGGGACCTGCTATCTAGCATTTTTGGCGGTGTTTGGGTGTTTTGGTGTGGAGGAAGTAGTTGGAAACTAGTGATGTTGGAACTGGCGCTGATGGGGGTTGACGTATGTGCAGGATAAAATACTCTGGAGGTGGCAGTTTGCTGTCGGCGGGCTTGGTGGTGGATTAGACGCCGGAGAGGTTTGGATGGATCTATCTTGTGTGTGGTGTTATGTTTGGGGTTTTCGATTCGGCCACTCTCCGTTTTCGGTGTCCGTGGTCCGGTCTTGAACCAGTATTATGTGCACACCGGAATGGTATCGGAAAGACCTCTGGCCGGACAGATTCACAGGGATTTATCGATCTAAGGTGTGATTGCTGTTTCAGTTATTTTTTTCTTATAAAAATAAAAAAAAAAAAAAAAACTTTTCTTTTTCTATCTAATTCGCTTCTCCAGGTTTGAATGTTCTCTATCGGTACGCAGTTCACTGACGCTCAATGGCGTACGAACCAAGACTGTTCTGCAAATGGAAAACGAGGGCTCAAAGCTCTCCAATGTGATTTTTTCTATCTGTTACGGAATTCTCGTATTCTTTTCCTCCGAGCTTGATCTATATTGGCACTGTATTGGCTTTATATATTCCCTCCACACATTCCTCATGGCGTTCCATATTCTATTTACAAAGTCTCCTGGTTCTGCAATGTTTCCAAGGGAGTGAGGTATGCCAACCGCATCGACAGCTTCTCCAGAATCGGATAAATCAACCGAAACGCATCCTGTGTGTTCAAGTAGTACCGGAACAATCGTTTTGTTCTAATAAACCCAAGCAGCTCGTATAAATGCAACGCTGCCGTGTTGGAGACTTCTGTTTCTAGCATTATCTCGTCGACCTGGCCCCACTCGCTCATTTTGGCCATGCTTAACTTCACTAGCTTTTTGGCTAAACCTTTTCCGCGGAATGCCGGGTCGATCACCAACATTCCGATGTAACCTCGGATCCGGACCTCTCTGTGGGGCTCGACTTTGGTAATGATCACGCCAATGATATCGTCGGATCCCTCAGGACTGAGGAGGAAGCAGTATTGGGGCCATTCACGGAAAAAGTACCAGTAGACATAAATGGAGTAGGGCTCGGAGAGATGATCGGCTATAAGGTCTGAAACAGCATCAAACTGTGTCTTTGACAACGGATCGAACGAATGGAACCGAAACCCATCCTCGTTGTAGTCTATTGAAGGCATTGGCAGATATGATAGGAGATGGAGTAGGGCGAGTATTGACAGGCTGCGTGGGAGGTACGGGTGGGAGAAGCCAGCTAGTGGAAAGGTTCTCTGGCTGAAATGCTTGGATTGGATGGATTGGAAGGCTTGGAAGGCTTGGATGGCTTCGATTGAATCGCTTGAATTGGAATGGCTGAATGGCTGAAATTTGAGTGGCTGAATTGCTGATTGGAATGATCAGTCGAAATGGTGGGTTGCACCGCCCAATATTTCACAGGCAATACGCATACACACCTAGTTGCTCTTGTATTCACACACAATACACAATGGCTGGAAATGCATGCAATACGGTATTTTGTTCAGAGTACCCTATTTTGTCGAACGTAGAACGTCCGATAACTGGTGGTGCAAATAAGGCATGTGAACAGTCAGCAAATCACCCAGGCGCCATTTGTGGGCGATTCGATTGGCCATAATCGGGGGATAAAATTAATCTCAGTAGCATTCACAAAGACGTGGCGGCAACAGTAGTATCCAACAGTGCAATCCAACAGTGGACACTACCCCCCGGAACCCAGATCCGGCCCCATTCCCCGGATTATCGGGCCCCGCAACCTAAGCGCAAACGATGATATGCCCAGCCAGCAATTCCGGCGAAAGAACATGCACCGCCATCATGCGCTTACACGGTGTTAGCGTCGGCGTAAGCGCATGCAGTCGGAAGTCTCCAGTGTGGGGCAACTCAGGTGATTTCCGGGTCCCCGGAGCGCTGTCACGTGCCCGGGATATCCCCCGGACTTGGGTCCCGACGCCGCCCAACTCGACTGGAGAAAGGCACTGGCAAACTAAAGGAGGCATCCCCATGTCGCAAACCCGAATTGCGGTTGGCGCAATCTGGGATGGACACTGGCGACATTTTCCGGTGCTGACGCGCCTGTATGTGCAATGATATGATTCGAGGAGACCGGGTGACGTTTCCTCCGGCATGGGCCGCCCGAGCGCATGTTTATGTGCAGGAGGATATATCCCGCGGTGGGAGGTTCTTCTTGCCCACGTCTCGCTCAGAGTCTGGCAAAGGTTTTACCGCCACGAAAAGCGCAGTGCCGGCACCAACACAACGGATTGCCCCAATCCGCCGTTTTGTCGCAGGCTGGGGCGCCAGTTGGGCGCTCGGAATTGGTTCGGAGCTATGTCGCGCGAGCGCCATGTCGCGCCCCGAAAAAAATGTCGCGCTAGTCCGCGAGTCAGGTGAGTCCCGGAGCGGAGTGCTCCCCGATATATAAATATCCCGCTCCCGGCACCTCTACCTTGGCTCACCAGAATACTTTCTTAACAATAACAATCAATATGGCCGCTGTCTTGCAAAAATCCGGTGTCATCTACGGTGATGACGTCAGAGCACTTTTCACCTACGCCAGAGAGAAGGGCTTTGCTATCCCAGCCATCAACGTCACCTCTTCTTCCACTGTGGTTGCCGCCTTGGAAGCCGCCAGAGACAACAAGTCGCCAATCATCTTGCAAACCTCCCAAGGTGGTGCTGCTTACTTTGCCGGTAAGGGTGTTTCCAACACCGACCAAAACGCGTCGATCCAAGGTGCCATTGCTGCCGCTCACTACATCAGAGCCATTGCCCCAGCTTACGGCATCCCAGTTGTTTTGCACACCGACCACTGTGCCAAGAAGTTGTTGCCATGGTTCGACGGCATGTTGGCCGCCGACGAGGCGTTCTTTGCCGAACACGGCATCCCATTGTTCTCCTCCCACATGTTGGACTTGTCCGAGGAGTCTGACGACGAGAACATTGCCACCTGTGTCAAGTACTTCACCAGAATGGCCAAGTTGAACCAATGGCTCGAGATGGAGATTGGTATCACCGGTGGTGAGGAGGACGGTGTCAACAACGAGCACGTTGACAAGGAGTCCTTGTACACCCAACCAGAGACCGTCTTTGCTGTGCACAAGGCGTTGGCTCCAATCTCGCCAAACTTCTCCATTGCCGCTGCCTTCGGTAACGTGCACGGTGTGTACAAGCCAGGTAACGTTGTGTTGAGACCATCCATTTTGGGCGAGCACCAAAAGTACGCTCAACAACAAATTGGCGGTTCCGAGACCAAGCCATTGTACTTGGTGTTCCACGGTGGTTCCGGTTCCACCCAAGCCGAGTTCGACGAGGGTATCAGAAACGGTGTTGTCAAGGTCAACTTGGACACTGACTGTCAATACGCCTACTTGGAGGGTATCAGAGACTATGTCTTGGCCAAGAAGGACTACATCTTGAGTCAAGTCGGTAACCCAGAAGGTGAAGACAAGCCAAACAAGAAGTACTTTGACCCAAGAGTGTGGGTCAGAGAGGGTGAGAAGACCATGAGCAAGAGAATCGCCGAGGCTTTGGATATCTTCCACACCAAGGGCCAATTGGCATGAGTTATGTCTAGTTAATGGAATAAGTACTGAGAATTCGGTGTAGAAGTGATCCGGTGTCAGGAATACGTAGATTTTGGCTTAGTGGGCCGCATGTTCTTTAGACCCCGCTTCAACAGTAAAAGAAAGGATTTAATGGATAGTCACTATACTACAAAGTGTTGGAAAGAAGTTGCTTATTTTCTCTTCGTTCTTGACTCTTTGCTTTCGTTCTTTATGTTCTTCGTTCTCGACTCGCTGCTTCGGTCATATTCTTCATTCTCTTCTCTTTGTTCTTTCTGGTAATGTCCATCATCTTACGTTCTCTTTTAAGCCTCAAGTTCATGCTCTCCAGACACCTTTTACACCTCTTACACCTCTCCTATACGTATTTCCATTATCTATTCTACCCTCAAGGTATATATGTACGAGTGGCGAGGGAACATTTCTGGCGCAACTTGCGTCTCTCGGCCCACCAACTTTCCGGTCTCTCTCTCTCTCTCTCTCTCTCTCTCTCTCTCTCTCTCGACGACATTGTCGTATCTACTTGCGCTCCGACATCTGCGCCACCTTGCGGTATTCAGGCATCATGCCCGGATGTAACGTGTTCTGCAACTTTTGGCCCACAAACGCATTGGCCTTGACGTATTTGGCCACGCACCGGTCAATGCACGATGCTTCGCCGGTGTTGATGTCGCCCTCGCCGTATTCGTGGGGGAGACATTTGGCCTCACACTGAGCCAACACTCGGTTGAACGTGGCGGACATTATGGAAAACTGGATATCCGCAATTTTGACCTTCTCGGGGTCCACCTCCGCGTAGGAGTACTGCGACGTGTTTCCGAGGAAGAAGGACATGGTTGAGGTGAATTTTTGCGCTCCGGTGTGCAGAAGCAGTAGTAGGCTGCGACATGGCCACCCCCAACACCGAGAGACATTTGTCCGCCGGGACAGGGCGACATTGTATATCCGTCGGCTACCTCGCTATATACTATCACATTGCTACTACTTGATGATTGTCGAATGTGGTCGCAGCTCATCGGAGGAATGCAGATGGTGCGCTGCACATTCACACTCACTGCACATTCACCAGTCTCACTTCTCTCACTTCTACTCTCACTTCCATCACTCCTACTGTGGCTTTGGTGTTCTCACTACTGTGTATCTGACTGTGACTACTGCTTTCCTGCTATCGCTATTGGTGTCTACTGCTCTAACCGCCGCACTAACCATCTCCCGGTTCTTTTTTCACTGGCAATCTACTGGACTCTGGCTTAGCCTTTAGCTCCACCGAAACCTGTGCTCCACTCCTAGTACTACTCTTCCGTTACTGACTGTTGGCATGCACATTCTTCTTACCAATGACGATGGCCCTCCAGACGACAGAGCGTGCCCCTACATCAAGTACTTTGTCGATGAGGTGCGTCGGTCCACAAACTGGAAAATGCTGATTGTGGTTCCGGACCAGCAGCGGTCGTGGATCGGAAAGGCCCACTTTGCCGGCAAAACCTTGACTCCGTCCTACGTGTACACCCCCCACGATGACCGGACCGAGGGCGCGGCCGCCAATGCGTTTGTGGGCCCGTTTTCCGCCCCCAATGCCGAATTGGGACAAACCCACCAAGAATGGATTCTTGTGGACAGCACGCCGGCCGCCTGTGTTGATATTGGCCTCCACCACTTGCGCACGCACCTGGAGCCCGTGGACTTGGTCGTTTCCGGACCCAACTTCGGCAAGAATGCCGGAAACTTGTACATTTTGGCTTCCGGGACTGTGGGCGCGGCCATGGAGGCAGTTACCCACGGAACAAAGGCAGTGGCGCTTCTGTACGAGTTCCGCAGCTTGAAACACGACCCCATGGTGCTCCGGGAAGCCGCGCGGCTCTCGGTGCGGCTCGTGGGCCAGCTCTACCGCCAGTTGCAGGCCAGAGCCGACATCGACCTCTTTTCGGTCAATGTGCCGCTCATTCCGCTGTTGAGCATGGCTTCCACCCTTGTGCGGGTAGCGCCAGTTCTCCGCAACACGTGGGGGTCCATCTACCGCAAAACTGCGGACGGGAAGTTGGCGTGGGGGCCAGATTTCGACCTGGTGGCCCGTGCGGGGGAATTGGACACGGATCACAGCGACAGCCGCGTGTTGATTGAGGACGGTGTCAGTGTGACGCCTTTGCGTGCCGGTTTTGTCGATGTGGACGCAGAGGGCCTTGCGTTTGATCTCGGCGAGGTGGACCTGGAGCTTCTGGTGCTGGAGGTTGTGGAAAAGTTGAACAACGTGCGTCTTCTGCCTCCCGTGTTCGTGATCTCCACCCCGACTTCCTACACCTCGCAACCACTCATCGACGCTTTTTCTGCCCGTGGCTTCGTCATCAAAACCTCGGTGGATTTCCTCCAGGAAATCCGCACCAACCCCGATCTCCGTGTCTTCCACTACGGTGACTACGAGGACGTCGACTTGGACTTGGTGCAGTCACACCCCCACCAGTACTTTGTCCCCACCTACATCTACCGCAAGGCTTTGATCCGCAAGCACTACTTGGCCAACACCATCCACCACTTTGTGGCCAAAAACCCCGACTCCGCGTTGGTGGCGGCATTCCCTCCGTCCTACCTGTTGGAGGTGGACTACGCCGAGTTTCTTGACGATTCTCTTGACGACGCATACGAACTCCGCGACGAGATTGAATGTGGGGACAGAACCTGGATTCTCAAGCCTAGTATGAGTGACAAGGGCCAGGGCATCCGTCTTTTCCGCTCGGTGGACCAGCTTCAAGCTATTTTCGACTCGTTCGAAGGTGATTCCGACGACGAGCGCGACTCCGACGACGAGGTGGAGGCTACTGACAACGGAGTGATTATTTCCCAGCTCCGGCACTTTGTGGTTCAGGAGTACCAGGCCAACCCGTTGCTTTTGCCCGAGTACGACCACAAGAAGTTCCATTTGCGGGTATACGTGGTTTGCCAGGGTAATCTCAAGGTGTTTGTGTACCAGCACATTTTGGCGTTGTTTGCTGACACCCCGTACGCCGATCCGCTGCCAGACGCGGACTCCATTGACTTGGCCGGTCATTTGACCAACACCTGTCTTCAGGAAGGGCAAGATCCGCTTGTCGTTCCGTTCTGGGAGTTGCAGGGTCTTGATTCGGCCGCAAAAGATGCCATTTTCGCCCAGGTGAAAACCGTCACGGGCCAGTTGTACAAGGCAGCGGCGTCTGTGGACCGGATCAACTTCCAGCCAATGGAAAACGCAGTGGAGATCTTTGGGTTGGACTTTTTGGTCAACCGCGATCTCGGGGTCACGCTTCTCGAGGTCAACTCGTACCCTGACTTTAAACAGACGGGAGACGATTTGAAAGAGCTTATTTTCACGCTTTTTGGTGCTGTTGCGGCGGGACCGGTCTGTGAGATGCTTGGTGTGGCTTCCACGCAGCAAGAAACGCTTCACGCGGTGTTCGATGCGTCTGCTTAGAGACGCAAGTATAGAAGAATTTATGGAGATGATAGAAGGTGTAGTGGTGGCGCAATGGATGGAGCACAGTAAAGGGGAAATAGTACGACTGTTATACACTGAAATGGCACACTGGAATGATGTACTGGAATGAGATACTGGAATGATATACTGGAATGATATACTGGAATGATATGCTGCTATCATACGCTGCCAAGATTCACTTTACATGATCTTTTCTTGTTAAACCATACTGACCTTTACTCGGAACAAACTGTCGCTACTAAAGGTTGCGGATCCAAAATAGGTGGTCTCACCACACCATCCCATCTCCGCAGACTCTCAAGAGCATGTCCCGCAGCAGGTAATAACACTGCTTCCAGTCAATCTGTTTCTTCTCATTCAGCTGTCACCTACTTCTCGCATTCACTTGGTATATTAAAGTACATTAGGCTAACAACGCCAGAACCCTGGCCTTCACCTTCTCGAAAAAGCTGGACTGAAACTTAGCCGCAAACTCCTTGGCATTCACAAGGTACTTCTGCGCCGTGCTTTCCGGTTCCGCTGCTCCCACCGCCTGCTTAGCGCTGGCCACCGCATCCCCAGCAGCGTCCTTGGCCGCGTTAGAAGCAGCAAGAATAGCCGAAACCGCCTCGGCCGCCACACTCGTGGCAGCAGCCGCCTCCGCCGCAGCAGCGTTGGAAGCTGCGGCCGCAATGCTACTCGCAGCCTCCGCCGCCTTGCCGGCCTTCTCCTTGGCCGCCTCCGCCGCCTTGCCGGCCTTCTCCTTGGCCACATTCACAACCTGCTGAGCATTGTCCTTTGCCGCGGCCGCCGCGTCAACCACGTGGTCCTTGACGTTTTTGGCAGCCTCCACGTTCTCCTCCGCTTTCTGCTGAACCGCATCCTTGGCGGCCTTGGCTGTGGCCCTGATGTCGTCGGAGTCGGGCAAGTCCGTGCCCACCTTCTGGGCCGCCTCCACCACCGCATGCGCGGCGCCCTGCGCCTCGTCCACAATGTGGTGCACCGCCTCCTGGGCCGCGTTGGCCGCCTTTTCGCCCACCTTCTCCTCCTTGACTTTTTCCACTATCTCCTCGGCGGTTTCGGCAATCTCCCCCGCCTTTTCTTGCACCACCTCGATAGGCTTGTTCACGTCAATATCAATCAGTGGCACCTCAATGTGGCCGTCCTTGTGTGCCGCAGCATCGGCCGCAATGGCTGCGCCTGCAAAAACCAAGCAGTAGTAGTTAGCAATTTGCATTTTTGCGGACAGACATCCTGGGGGGTGGACCACCTTATATAGTAGCGAGGTGCATACACCCTGCGCTCCCGCATAAATGGCCACTCTGGCATCTGGCGCCTGTACATCGCCACGGGTGGTATTGTTTCTTTTGCAGCCTCTTGTTTGCGGCGCTAATGTGCTGGCACAACAGCCACGGCAGGGTTGGCTGCTGCTAGCTCCTGTTGGGGCCGTGGTGGGCACCTATCTGCATCTGTGGTTCCATGCATTGCCTGCACGTTGTCGGCGTAAATCTCACTAAGTTGCTTTCGGTACGCAGTTGATGCGAAAGAGGGTGCTGGGAAAGAAGGAAGTATAGGAGATATGGAAGATGGGAGATGGGAGATGGGAGATCAGAGATGGGAGATCAGAGATGGGAGATCAGAGATGGGAGATGGGAAATGAAAAAAAGGTGTTTGGGCCTTTTTATTCCCAACGATACAATCTGGCCAATGGTTCCTGGAATTAGCTACAGGAGGGGAAAGGAGATACTCCACGAATAGTCCGTTTCCCGGTATGCGCGGCACCTACCGATCCAGGTCAGGTGATCCGACCGGTAGGATTTCTCTGGCTGTGTGGACTCTCGGTGATCTGGAGATCAATGAGATATGACGCACTTCTACTGGGTTACTGTTGATGGAGTTAGTGCGGCCACCTCTGCGAAACCTTGGAATCGCGGCCCGTCTGCCTGCAGTCCGTAAGCCAAACGTGGCGTCTTGGTGAACGCAACACGGTTCCACGCACACCAACGAATGTCGCACCATCTTCGCGTGCGCCGTACAGCGCATGTATTGTCCACTATTGCGGAGTTAGGTGGGTGGGCGAAGGGAACTGGGAACATCAAAGTCACGTGTGATGGAGAAAGGTGAAAGTGATTGCTTGTTTCCCCTTTGGTGCGCAACCATGACCGGCATTGCTGCCACAGAAAATTCCTGTGGGGAACCCGTGCATTGTGCTACGTCTGTGGCTTGTCGTCGCTTCCTTCGCTTATTTTTGTGACTATGTGATTGTGTTGATTTGGGCGACTTTATCTGTGCTGATTGACTTACTGGTCTCCATTTGTCTGTTCTGTTTGTGTTGATTGTTTCTGCATGTGCTCTTTTGTCTGTATTCTCACGATCTGTATTCAATTTGTGGCCTCGTTTTCCTGTCTGGGCCTGATTCCTCCGTCTCTGCTTCTCCTTCAATCTCTCGTCTTATTTCCTTCGATTGTCTCGCCTTCTAATTTCTTCGTTTTCTCCTTCTTCTTTCTCGTTCTCCTTTTCTTCTTTTCCCTCTCGTTTCCTCCTTCTCCCTCTCATTTCTCCCCTCGTCCAGCTTTTCGATTGCTCTGACTCCTATTGCGCGATCGGCCGGCTCCAGAATGTCGCATTCCACCACATCCCAAAACCACTTCCGTGGGTTGTCTTGCTCATTCTCTCCCTTCTATCTCATATTCTCCCTTCCGCCTCTCTTCCCGTTCGCTCTCCCTCGCCTCTCGCCTTCCTCTCCGTCCCTCCCCTCCGCCTCTCTCCTCTCTCGCCCCAATGTCGCATGCGCCTCAAATAAACCGCCACCCCAACTTTCCCCCACCACTTTTCGGCCTCTTCTCCGCCTAAGCAATCCCACCACCTGTAATCTCCTCGTCCTCACCGTTGCCCCTTCCCCCGCCCCCCGGCTGCACCCCACCGGGAAGTAGAAGCCGATGGAAACCGCTGCACGTGACCCATACGTGTGCGCACCGCACCCACTCGACGAAAAAAAAGTGCCCCGACCCGAACCAGTTTTGCCCCATTGATCTCTTACTGTTACCTGCTTCCCGCTTTCCGGATTAGTGTTGCCCCTCTTCGCACGCCCAAGAACCTTCACACAACACCGAATCCATCCAGAGCCCGAAGCCCGTTCCGTTTTGGTCACCTTTTTTTTCTGCAGCGAACTCACCACTGTCTACCCGCCACACCACAAAACCCCCACATCACACATTCATGTCACAACGAAAAAGCCATAGGGGCCTGCAGAAAAAGGCCGCTTCCGCCAAGCCCGCTGCGGCGTCACAATTGCAAACCTTGCTCGAAATGTTTCCCGGCTGGGAGTCGGACGAGTTGTCCGCGCTCTTGTCGGAGCACCACGACGACTTGGAAATCGTGATTGACTTGATTGTCAACAACAAGGTGTCGCGCTGGGAGCCCATCAAGAAGGAACCCAAGCCCAAGAAGAGAGACGACGTTGACCACACTCCGCAGCCCGCCCCCCACGTAAATAGTCTGGGCGACCACAAGAAGAGAGAGCGGGTCAAGACCGAAAAGCGCAGAGAGAGAAAGCCGCGCCGCGAAGAGGCGCCTGCTGTTTCTGCCGCTGCTGCCGCTGCTGCTGCTGCTGCTTCTGCTGTTTCTACTGCTTCTACTGCTTCTACTGCTTCTACTGCTTCTGCACCTGCTGCTTCTTCTGCATCGGCCGCCCCGGCCCCATCGAACTCGTGGGCTGCGGCATTGGCCAAGGACGCCAAGCCCAAGCCCAAGAGAGAAGAGCCCGAGCCTCAGCCCGAGCCCCAAGCCGTGCCGGAGCCGGTCGTTGCGGACGTGCCAGTGGAGGCTCCAGTGGAGGCTCCAGTAGAGCCAGTGGAGGCCCCAGTGAAGGAGGAGGCCAAGGCCGCCACCACGTGGGCGTCGGCCATCAAGCCCAAGGCCAAGGCGCCCAAGAAGGTGCAGGAGACGGTAAAGACGGAAGAGCCCGAGCCTCAGCCCGAGCCCGAGGTGGTGTTGCCCCAGGATGTGGGTGCCGTGGCGGTGTCGTTCGGCTCATTGGCTTTGGAGGAGGAGCCTGAGGCCCCAGTGGCCCCCGTTGAAGTTGCCGAGCCTGAGGCCCCAGTGGCCCCAGTCGAGGTTTCCGAGCCTGAGGCTCCAGTGGAAGCTCCAGTGGAGGTTCCAGTTGAGGCCCCAGTAGAGGCCCCAGCGCAGCCACAACAACCCCAGGCCCAACCTCAACAGACTCAACCACAACAACAACAGCCACAGCAGACTCAACCACAACAACCACAACAACCACAACAACCACAGCAACAACAGCAACAACAACCCCAGACCCAGTTTGACAAGGCCCCAACCCAGGGCTACGACTACTACCCCCAATTCCAGCAAACCCAGCAACAGTACCCTCAACAGGCGGCCGCCGGCACCATTCCCGGCCAATACGGCTACCCCTCGTTTGACTACTCTGCGTACGGCCAGCTCGGCGCTGCCGGTCTCGGCTCCGCCGCGTCTCCGGGCTACTACCCTAACGGCAGCGCCGGTAAGGCCGCCTCTGGTGCCTCGGCTAACGCCGAAATCGGACAGTCGCCTTTGATCCAGGGCAACACCATCGCCCAGCAAGGCTTGCAGTCTGGCCAGACCCAGGTGCCTGGCGCCGCGCCCTTCGGCTACCCTAACTACTACAACTACTTCTACAACCAGCCATTCTACGGCAACGGTGCTGGCGTGGGTGCTTCCGCATCTGCATACGGCATGCAACAACAGCCCCAACAGCCCGCCGGTGACAACACCGGCGCTGAGGCCGAGGCCAACGGTGTTCCTGCCGCGCAGGGCCAGGCCGGCAACCAGTTCTACGCTGCGCAGTACTACGGCCAACCAAACCAATTTGGTTCCAGAGGTGGTTACCCTTACTCGGGCTACCCTACCAGCCAGCCATACCCGCAATCCGCCGGCCAGGTGGGTGAGCAGGCTGACGGCCAACAACAGCAACAGCAGCAACAGCAACAACAGCAACAACAGCAGCAACAGCAGCAACAGCAGCAACAGCCAGGTGCTCCGCAAGGCGCTCCTGTGCCCGGTGCTGTTCCGCAGTACCCGCAACAAATCCCACAGTACGGAGCCTACCAGCAATTCCCTCAATACGGCAGCTACCAGGACTCCAACCAATACCGTGGATGGTACTAAACTGCAAGGGGACTTTGAGCTGCTTGCATCGATCATGCCCTCGGGCGTCATGTTTGTATGAGTATAAATAAAGTGCGATCTAGAAAGTGTAGAGAATGTAGACGGCGAGACGGACCGTGAAATCTGAAGCGCACACTGAGGAATAGGAGGGGACGAAAGTATATAAGGGGGAATTGGAGAAAACAGAATGTGAATCACTCGCGTGGTGCCTTGGAGCGTTTGAAAATCTTCCTTCGTTTGTTGATATACCCCACTACATCCCGTTGACTCAAGTGACACTTGGATCGACCACTTCTTGCGACACTTCGCGTTCTTCTATACTGCATATGTCCGGAGAACATCGCTGGCAATCTAACTATGGCAGACATTCCACGTGGAAATCTCAAGTGGAACGGGCAAGTGGGTCTTGTTG
The DNA here is from genome assembly GCA_003707795.2 of Clavispora fructus. Taxonomy (NCBI): domain Eukaryota; kingdom Fungi; phylum Ascomycota; class Pichiomycetes; order Serinales; family Metschnikowiaceae; genus Clavispora; species Clavispora fructus. The sequence goes on from PPLK02000014.1 coordinate 31,942, forward strand.
TGTGCAGGTATGTGATCAGGTGCTGGGGTTGTCGCGCATCTCAATGCGAACACACTCCTAAGTTGGCATCAGCCAACGCTATTACACAAAAGAGAAATTGTTCTGGGGGTAATAGGGGCCGCTCTACACCGTGATACAGCTGTATAGAGTTCTTTCAGTATTCCCAAACTTACGCAAAAAGTAAAAAGAACACTAAACATGGCCCCACCTCCCATTCGCACAGCAAGATCGGGCAAAAGCACCGCAATGCAGGTGCTGGGATTTACTCACTCTCTGCGCATTCCACGTCCCTTACTCCGCGGCGCGCAAACTCTCTCATATATAGGGTCCGGCGTTGCTCCCACACAAAAAAAAGTGCTACTAAGTTTCTTCCCATAGTAAACACCACCAAAGTATGTACCAAATACCTCCACTATAACGCCGCGCGCGCCATCAACATAACAAACATAGCAGCCATGCCCACCCACTTTTTATTCCACGACAACAAGTGGTCAACATCATTGCTTTTGTTGACGTTGTTGTCGACTTCATCCCTGAATGGCTGAATTTCCGGCGGGTGTTTTGCTGGTGGGAGATTTCTCCAACCCAGAACTCTGTCCTGTATACAGTCGGCGGTGTTTTTGTTTGTCCGCAGTGCCCCACCTCCGCGCGCGCACCCCAGTACTCAACTAACCCTCAGATGTCTACCGAAAAGAAGAAGACCACCAGAAAGAAGAAGGACCCAAACGCTCCTAAGAGATCGTTGTCTGCGTACATGTTCTTTGCTAACGAGAACAGAGACATTGTCAGAGCTGAGAACCCTGGCATCACTTTCGGCGAGGTCGGAAGAATGTTGGGTGACAAGTGGAAGGCCTTGACCGATGAGGACAAGGAGCCATACAACAGCAAGGCTGCTGTTGACAAGAAGAGATACGAAAAGGAGAAGGCCGAGTACGCCAAGAGACAGTAAGTTTCGCGCGCGCACGCCTATTGATGTACCATATTGTTTCTTTCTTCTCCAGGTCCCGCGAGCCCTAGTGGTGCGTGGGCTGCTTTAGTAGTCTGTTATAGTTCTAAGTTGTTTATGACATGTATCATTATCACGACCCAATAGATGATGTAGGGAGTGCTTGGTGGTGCACGGATGTGTCTCCCCACACTCCGGCGCGCCCGGCCAACGCCACATGCGACATCGGGTACTACTTGTTCCACATTATGTCTCTTCCCTCCCCCTCCTACAATAACAACCCAAAGTCGTTTGCTTTTGCCACAGTGCGCAAGAGATGGCCTATCATTGTCAAGGATATCATCAAGGACCTTGATGCCTACACGTCGGATCACCCTGCCGCGGAAGCATGCGGGCACTACGTCACGGGAAAATTGAACCAGATCTTGGCGGATTTCGAGAACGACGCCGTTGTGGCGGCATTTCTGGCCCAGCACCTCAAGTTGAAGCCCGAACTCAACATCTACAACGAGCAATTGGCCCAGTTCAATGCCGTTGCCACTGTTACCTGGCTAACCGGCCCATGGCTCTACTTGGAGTGCTACTTGTACCAGTTGATCAACGTGTACTTCCAAGAGACGGACCAATTGGCGGAGGTCGATGCGTTTGAACGGTTGAAGAACCTGACCTTCCAGCAGTCCAGTTTTGGTGTTTTGGAGCTCTGTAAGCGCTACGAGGTGCTTAAGCGCCAAATGGCTCTGTCCAAGCCCGATGACGCCACGTTGAAGTTGTTGTTCCACGAGTACGTTGATGTTTCGCTTTGGGGCAATGCGACCGACTTGTCGCTTCTCGCAGGCAATGTGACCTTGGACGACATCAGAAGCGTTCAAGGTGAAGAGGTGCGCAAAAAGAACGAAGAAAAGATCATTGCCAACGACACGGACAAGGCGTGGACACATTTCCAGAACAGCACGCGCCACAGAGTCGACTTTGTGTTGGACAACTCCGGGTTTGAGCTCTTTGCCGATTTGAACTTGGCGCTCTTTTTGCTTGACTCCAGCTTGGCCAAGAAGGTGGTCTTCCACTGCAAGGATATCCCGTGGTTTGTCAGTGATACCATGCCGAAGGACTTTGACCATTTGGTGGACCAATTGGGCGATGCATCGTTTTTCCTGGAAATCTACAGCGTGCCGGGCGACAAGGATGCTCTTACGTTTTTCCTTGCCAACCTCAAAACTTACGTGGCTGACGGTTCCATTGAGATCAAGCAACACAAGTTCTGGACCTCCTGTGCCAACTTCTGGAGCATTCCGGCCCAAAAGGACTTGTACCAAGATCTTCTCCTTTCCAACTTGGTGATCTTCAAAGGCGACTTGAACTACCGTAAGTTGACGGGCGATTTGGAATGGGAAAAGACCACTTCTTTTGTGACGGCGATCCAAGATTTGGCGACTTCCAAGCTCCCCGTTCTTGCTCTCAGAACCTGCAAGGCCGACGTTGTCGTTGGATTGCCTGAAGGGTTAAACGAAAAGTTGGTGGAAGAATATGCCAGAAGTGGAAACGAGGGCATTTTCTGGACTGCGTCAGGAAAGTGGGCGGTGATCAGTTTCAGCGACGGTCTTTAGATTTTTAGATCAATAGACGTGAAGCTTCAATGTGTGGTTACGAAGATAAGCGCCGAGCAGTAACTCTAATTTGACTGGCAATGTACTACTTGATTGGCAATCTACTTTGACAGGTTAAATACTTTAAAGACAATGGACAGGGGATCTCTTTGAACAGGCAAACCCCTTGATATCCTCGGAGCGGATTCTCCCAGAAAAAAAAATAACGACTCGTACATGCTTATAGAGATCAAGAGATCGGCGGGCGCAACACTCGGACATTAACGTTTGGATTACATAGGTCGTTGATACAGCACAAATGGCTGGAAATACGAAGAAAAAAATGGTTTGCACTGATTCTCCATCAGAACTTTCAAGCGGTTTTGCATACTCTAGTTTTTGTTTGCTTGTACCAAATGCGTATTGACAATTGATGTGGGGATCGGTATTTCTTTTTATGGCGCAAAATTGACAGAATCCCGCAATAATAATGTTTCCCAACACCAGTAAAAATCGAAACAACCACCAAAAGCGTCACCAGTTGAAATTTGTTCGAATCTGCCAACAATCCCGCCATTCGCCTACGCTGATATCCGCCAACCGATTTCTCTCGCCAAAATAAGCCAAAGCTTCCATCGCACAGTGCGGCCGAGTCAAGTGGGCCACAGTGACTGCGCGCCAATTGCACAAGAAGAGTCCGTCCACAGTACGGAGAGCGCGGACCAATCCAACGCTGGCCGAACCCAAAGAGGAAAAGCGGAAATTCTTCAAAAGCGATCCCACTGACGGGTTTTTGCGAACCCAGGAAAAACGGTCCGAGAATCCAGTCGGCACTGCATCTCGCCAGTTCCACACCCAGGGCCAGTGTCTGTATCGGGAAGTGCTTCCGCGCTCGGAACAATACCGCAGTTTATGTGGGGGCATATAGTTTGGGACAAAATTCCACTCTTGTTCGAGCAAGTTTTTCTTTCTACATCATGGCTGACATCGACGTGGAGAAAACACTTGCGCAATTGACGCTTGCCGAGAAAATCGGCCTTATTTCGGGAATTGACTTCTGGCACACCTACCAGGTGGAGCGGTTGGGAGTTCCCTCGATTCGGGTTTCTGATGGCCCCAACGGTATCAGAGGCACCAAGTTCTCCACCGGCGCCCCGTCCGCGTGTTTTCCGTGTGGAACCGGATTGGCGTCCACCTTCAACAAGGAATTGTTGCGCCAGGCGGGTGAGCTCATGGCGGAAGAGGCCAAACACAAGAGTGCACACGTGATCTTAGGTCCGACCACCAACATGCAAAGAGGCCCGTTGGGCGGCAGGGGATTCGAGTCCTTCTCGGAGGATCCGTACCTCGCGGGCATTGCGTCCGCCTCCATCATCAATGGAATCCAAGACAGGGACATTGCGGCCACCATCAAGCACTTTGTGGGCAACTACTTGGAACACGAGCGCAACTCGTCCGACTCCATCATTACCGAGCGGGCGTTGCGTGAAATCTACTTGGAGCCCTTCCGGTTGGCGGTGAAGCACGCAGACCCCAAGGCGTTCATGACGGGCTACAACAAGGTCAATGGTGAGCACGTTTCGCAATCGCACCATATCTTGCAAGAGGTGCTCCGCGAGGAGTGGGGTTTCGATGGGTTGGTGATGTCCGACTGGTTTGGCGCCTACACAGCCAAGGAGTCGCTCACCAACGGCCTCAACTTGGAGATGCCGGGACCCTCGGGCATGCGCACTGTGCGCAACATCACCCACATGGTGAGTTCGCGGGAACTCCACATCAAGTATGTTGACGAAAGTGTGCGCTGCGTGTTGCAGTTGGTGAAGTGGTGTGCGAAGGCTGGGTTGGAGGAGAACGGTCCTGAAGACTCGGACAACAACACCGCGGAGACGCGTGCGTTGTTGAACCAGATCGCAACCGAGTCGGTGGTGCTCTTGAAGAACGAGAACAGCGTTCTTCCATTGAAGAAGGACGAATCGATCGCGGTGATCGGCCCCAACGCCAAGTCCGCCGCTTACTGTGGGGGAGGCTCTGCCTCATTGACCTCGTACTACACCACCACGCCATTCGACTCCATCACCAAAAAATTGGGCAAAGAGCCACAGTACGCCGTGGGATGCTACGCCCACTCGCAGTTACCCCCATTGGCGGCCAACTCCTGGGCCAAGAACCCTGTGACCGGTGAGGTGGGAATCAACTTGAAGATTTTCTCTTCTGAGGCCGCAGAGAAGCCGGTAGACGAGTACAATCTCGACTACTCCACCATCACGTTGCTCGACTACAACCACCCCGAGTTGAAGGACAGCACGTTCTGGAGTGACATCACCAGTGATATCACGCCGCCCGAGTCCGGTGACTACGAGTTCTCCCTTTGTGTTTCAGGAACGGCTCAGTTATTCGTTGATGGAAAGTTGGTGGTGGATAACAAGAACAACCAAGTCGCAGGCGACGCCTTCTTTGGTTCCGGTACTATCGAGGTCAAGAACGCTATCCACTTGGACGCCAACAAAACCCACCGCGTGTTGGTGAAGTTCGGCTCCAGAAGCACCTCCAAGCTCCCTGGTGTCAACTTCTCTGGCGGAGCCGTGCTGGTGGGCTTGAGTAAGGTGATTGATGGAAAGGAAGAAATTCAAAAGGCCGTCGCGTTGGCTAAGTCGGTGGACAAGGTGGTGTTGCTGATTGGTTTGAACGGCGAGTGGGAGTCGGAGAGCTTCGACAGACCCAACATGGAGTTGCCTTTCCTCACCAACGATTTGGTGGAGGCAGTGTTGGAGGCCAACCCTAACACCGTTATTGTCAACCAGTCAGGAACCCCAGTGGAATTCCCCTGGCTCAAGAAGGCAAGTACGTTGGTGCACGCTTGGTACGGTGGTTCCGAGGGAGGAAATGCCATTGCCAACGTCTTGTTCGGCGATGCCAACCCCAGTGGAAAGTTGTCGTTGTCGTGGCCATTCAAGAACGCCGACAACCCCGCGTACTTGAACTTCAAGACCGTGAGGGGCAGAGTTCTCTACGGCGAAGACATTTACATTGGATACCGCTTCTACGAAAAATTACAAAGAAGAGTCGCATTTCCCTTCGGCTATGGATTGTCCTACACCACTTTCAAGTACTCCAACTTGACTGTTGCCGCTGACGAAGAAAAGAACTCGTTGACCGTAAGTGTCACCGTTGAAAACACGGGCTCAATCGATGGTGCAGACTCTATACAGCTCTACATCTCTCCAAAGGACCCCGAGGTCGACCGCCCAATCAATTGAAGGGCTTTGAAAAGGTGTTTGTGAAGGCCGGTGAAAAAGCCGTGGTGGATTTCCAACTTTCCCTCAAGGACTCTACTTCCTACTTCGATGAGCTCAATGGCCAGTGGAGCATTGAAAAGGGACTGTACGAAGTGCAAGTCGGTAAGAGCTCGGATGACATTGAGTTGATCGAAGGCTTTAACGTCGAAGAGAGCAAGTTGTGGTCCGGGTTGTGATTGTAGCATACCAAACGTTAAGCAAACAAAAAAAAAAAACGTATAAGCCAATGAACCCCACCGTTCCAGCCGGGACGACTGTCGTAGTAGCCTACGAAAACGAAATCCATAATTTATTGGCTAGAATCAAACTATTGCGGTATTCAATAGTCCTATACACCCGACAGCTAATCCAGCGCTGTACAATTCTTGCGCTTTTCCTAATGTCTTGAGAGAGCAACCCCAAGTAAGGCTCGCTCCAAATCCCCAAATGCTTTGGTGATTAAATCTCACCAGCTTTTCGTGAGTTACAAGCAACAATCTTGAACTTCTCAACAGAAATGTCTCCCTCGTTGGTATCATTGTTGGACACATCCGTCATCTTGATCAACACATTCTTAATAATAAAAGTCCACACATCGTCGCAAAACCGGTACGTGTGAAGGTCGCCCTTGAAAGTCAACTTAGACTTGCATAACCCCCTTTCAGTCTTCAAGTTTTCCGAGATGATTCTGTCGAAGTTGTTCAAGATTCTCATCGCTAATTGAGGTTGGATTTTCTCATCGCTGATAAGGGTATCCAAAGCATCTGCCAAAGCACTACCAATAGTGCTTCTTCTATAGAGCTCATAGTAAGCGGGGGCACTCATGTTTGAAATCAGAACCAGCTTACGTAAATGGAGTAGGTCACAGTGATCAAAAATGTGGGTATCGAGGGTCAGATGGAAGATGTACGGGTGTATTTACTAGCGATACTGGCTATGTAACGAGAATTCCCCAGTGACATTACACCCTCCAAATGGATTCTGGTGGCAAACAGTATACCGTTAGAGAGCGGTTTCGGATTGCCGTCAATTCGTTTCTTCAATTAGAGCAATCTCCAGAAAGGCAAGACCAAGAAGCATCACAACGAAAAATTGCCAATTTACTTCGAGAATTCGAAATTATTCAAGCTCTCGTCAACAACCTCTCGTTGTTCAGTGATAATGAAAAACTAAATGAAATTTCGACATCTTATTTACCATTTGCCACACTCCCATACTATTCGTCCTGCCTTCTCATGAAATTATTGGCCAACTCAATGCCAGAGTTTGACTTCGACAAGAAGGACATTTTGAAGTACAAAGAGGATAATTTGCAAAAAGCAAAGAGCAAAATTGCGATGTTTTTGAATCAAGCAGAAGCATTTGGTGATATTTTATCTTCTGATCAGGCTAAAAGAATCGATTCTTTCAAGAACAGTTATAACCCTTCAGTTGATGAGATCACCGCCCTTACAGGAAATCCAACGACCCAACGAGCGGAAAAGATCGCTAATTATAAACAAGAACGTGATTTGCAACAAAAACTTCAAATCTTAGACGAACACTACCGGTCGTCAGTAAAAGAGGGCGATGACGATGACTTGTTTGAGACTTTCGATGAGGACATTGTGAGAGCAGTGTATATCGATCAGTTGAAGCTTTTCAGTTTGTTGGCATTCAAGAATCTCGAACTGATTGCAATGGAGCTTCAAGTTCTTCTGAGAAGATCTGCCTTCGAAGAGGACAGAAAATCGAAAATTTCAGACGTTGAAGAAGATAGTGATGAATTTGGCTACACTACAAGGTTAGAGAGCAATCCCATGAGAAAGAAGAATATTTCCGAACTCATCTCAAAGCAAGGAAAAATCCTCCAGCCATTTGTGATCACAAGGGATAAGCAGGAACTAAGAAGAAAGGTATTTGGAACTGGTCAGGTGTTGCCTTCGATGTCAGTGGAAGAATACTTAGACTATGAACTTGCAAACGGTAAAATGCTAAAAGAAGAAAGCAAGGACCAAGGGCCTGATGATAGCGATGTTGACGACAGCGACGAAGAGCTCAGAAAAAGGGAATGGGACGATTGGAAGGACGACAATCCTAAGGGAAGTGGAAATATGAAAGCAAATATTGGTTAAGTACTACCGTTCAAATTGAGATTATTAATGATATGTATTATGCACCTTCTTATTTAGAGAGGTCTTCCTCCAATTCTCTGAGCCAACGGAGATACTCGTAGTTCAATTCCCGTAGCTGCACATATCCGAGTCGTTTGGAAGTGTCCCTCTTCACAAGCCATTGGTCATCTTCACTTTCGAAGGTTTTCAAACAGTTGATGATAATCATATAGAGCTCTAACACTTTCAATTTGAATTGCTTGAAATCCTCAAAATCACTAGAAGTCGAACCCAAATTGTCCTGCTCCATACGGAATCTTGTAATAAAAATGTACAATGCTTCAATGGCACCACGTTTATCACCAAGTTTTTTTGCTTGGGAACCTCCAAAAAGCCTCCAGGAGTATAAAAATTCGTAGCACTTCAATGCGTTAGAGAGAATGAGATCATTATTAGCCAAATCAAGCAAGATGGTGTCCACTAAGAGGTAGTTTTTGATGAAGAGCTCATTCTGCTCTTCCAGGAATAACATTTTAACTTTATGATGTGTGATCAAAGTTTTGACAAGCCTGGTAAAAGAGGTCTTGAAGTCATTTCTTGGAAGCAAACTGTTTAGCTTGCTCAATGATGCAATCGCTTCCTCATATTGCATAATTTCCAAAGAATCATTGAACAAGTCATGATAATACTGAGTAGCAAGTCTAGCAATAGAAGTGTCCTGCGAATTAGATTTTTCAAGAATCTCGATTGCAATTTTCTGAAATTTCAAAGAGCCCTTCAAGAAATCCTCTTGGGTCGAAGACGCATTCGCGGGCTTCAATTCCGCATCCTGTGCTTGCAAACTGCAAATTTTGGATAATGCATGATAATACTTCGATTTCACAATAGTGTCGTCAGATGCTCCTATGAAAATGGAGCTTAAAAAGGATTTCAATCTTGAATTTGTGAATATTCCTTTCAAAAGTCTGCTGCTCAATTGCTCATTGTTAACTGCTTCGAATGTTGAATAGTCCATAAAGATGTCGAAAAACTTTTGTGGAGAATTGGTAATGAGATAAATTATACCGATCAAAAACTTATTGATTGGGGTGAAAGTATCGAGCTTCAGGATGAACGTTCTCAAAACTAAATCTCCTTCATTTCTGTTGATGAGTTCCAAGATAACATCGAGAATGTACTCACTGTAACAGGTTCCGAGTGCATAATCACAGTAATAGTCGAATGCAATGTTGTAATCACGACGAGAGAGTAAGCGAATGAGTCCGGGGTTTTTCTTGACTATCGCTGCCCAATAAATGGAGTTTTCAGATTGGGAAACCCCTTTACTTTCAACACGACTTTCAGATCCAGATTCCTCGAATGAAATGTCGAACACCTGTTCCACGATTTCATATCTTGAAAGACGTCTGATGACTAAGCTCAAAAACTCCAAGATCGAGTCGTTCACTTCACATAATAAAAGAAGAACGAGAAGGTCATGCAAGATTCTCTCATGTGCCGCTTTTATGGTCTTGAAAATGTTAACCGACAATAGCTTAGAGAGTAAGCCAAAGCCTTCTCCGACCTTGATCGCAGAAAGCTCATCAACAACGTAATCAGCACTGAAATCAGAACCGATAACCAATTTTATTTCTTCCACTACGTCGGGAATAGATGCCAATTCCTCCATAATTGCAGTTATTTCATCATCAGAAACTTTTCCACCAAGATGTTCGGATGCAAACCTGGTTACAGTTTCTGCATTGACCGCGGAAAGAGAAGGTAAATCCCGAATCAATCTTCTGTGGGTATTCGTAGAAATTTTGGTCGAAACAGCATTTAATAATTTGGAAAGGCCAGAACTATTAGAACTTTCAAGGAAAGATTCATAGAAATGGGCTTCTCTGAAAACACCAAGTCCATGCGCTTGGGATATCAAAACCACGTCTGAAGTTACTAGCAACGATGACGCCTCATGACTTAATCTCTTGAACTCTTCACAAATTAAAGCAACCTTGTACCACAAAGAGCTTTTAGAAATTCCTGAACTCTTGCTAGTTGAGTCTATAATCTGAACGAAAGTTTGTCGCAAGTTAAAGTCAGATGCAGCATTATACTTGCTTCCAGATTTGTCTTTGAAAATGCTCAACGCAGTTCTAACAATTTTGTCGTCATAACAGCCAGAGTTGAAGACAATATTCTGGAAATAGTCTTCATCTAGATGTGAAGAGAGCTCTTGATGTTGGAACTCTCTGTTAGAGACGGAGAATGTAATGGACGTTGTAACACCGGTCAGAATATCAAGATTGCTTTTTGTAAGAAAACTGTATGTGTTTGATTTCCACAAAATAAAACAGTTCAATGTTTCAGTGGTGGTAAACTGAAAATCTTGAATCTTGAAGGGGTTACTGTTTGAGTCAACCTTTAAAGGCACTTCAGGTGTGAAAGAAGGCAATTCATTTCGTAAAGATTTGCCATCGTTTGAAATCTCAAAGAAACGGAAGCCATAACCACTTTCTTTTGTTTCCGGAGTATTAGTAGTCTCAAGAGCAAATAATATTGCTAAGTAGCGTTTGGATTGAAACTCGTAGATCTGAAGATACTTTGCGGGTACGTTTGTCAACCAGGTAGAGCTTCCAGAGTTCCCATCTTGCAAGGATACAGAGCCAGATTGCTTGTGAGAAGCTAGATCCCAAAGCTTGACGCGTTTGTCAATACTCAAAGCAGCAAATTCATTTTCACTGGTTTGGATAATATCCACAACAGCATTTGCTGAAATGCCATCAGCAAAAGAGTCAACGTTTGAAGATTTAAAGAGACCACCCATGAGATTGAAGGAGATTAATGGCACCGACTCAGTGAAATTGAAAATATCGATGGCAGATAACGGTGAGTGACGTTTAAAGTGCAACAAACCGCCGTCTTTCATCGACACAACAAGGTTTTCCGGATTCAAAGCCTTCATGAAAAACGGAGCGGAGCGTAACTCAAAAGAGTAGGGCACAGATATGTTGACCCACTCACTGAAAGTATCCAACGACAATCTATGGTTCGAGTTTCCAGCCAAAAAGTCAGAGAGTTCTATCTTCAACGTAATCAACAAGAAATTCACGTCAATCATATCGATGAGAATGTAAGGTTCGTCTTCTGTTTGCGATACAAATTGAAATGCCACATTGCTTTTGCTGATGATGGGATGAGGAAGGTGAATGACTATATTTTGGAACAGAACGCCTAGAGCCGTGGCTTCATCCACGAGAACTGGGGTCAAATCAATGTCCAAAAGATCACTAGAGACACCGTATTGGATTGACTTAAAAAAGTTCCCGGCCTGGCTTGCCAAATCAAGGAACCCTCCAGAACAAGACGTTTTGTTCTTGAAGTTCTCAGACCAGTCAGTGCTCAAATCCGGAGGGAAATATTTGAGAGGCAATTTAATATGCTTCAGCGCTAAATGCGAAGAATAGCCAACTATATCGGAGTGGCTAAAGTAAGACATGATGAGTTGCCCTATTGGCTGGGGTTCGTGTTTATGAAGTGGAAACGAGGTGGAAGGACAAATTCTTTGTTGGTGTACAGGTGTTACCACACGACCTTCTTTAAGTCCTGTCACGTACTGAAAATGGGCGAAAGGAAGGATCAAATAGAATGAAATGGAATAAAAACCCTTATATTATTACTCTGGCCCTTTTATCCCTTTAGTGGAGGTGATTTTGCTACAAAAGTATCGACGTCACATAAACTTGTGTTCTACACTACCACATATCAAAGTCACATCTACAGGCGTAGGTTAAGTTTCTAAGCATGTCGTCTACCATCTTCTACAAGTTTGCCCACCAGAAGGAGCAGTCAACCATCCATTTTGACGGTACCGGAATCAATGTTTTTGATCTCAAACATGAAATCATAACCCAGAATCAGCTTGGTCAGGGCCTGGATTTCATGCTTCGGCTCTTTCACCTGGAGCAGCCAGATTTAGAGTACGAAAATGACCAGGATGTGATACCAAGATCAACCTTTGTCTTGGCGAAGAGATCGCCCTGCTCCGTGTTCAATGGTCGCTCCCAGAGTGCTGCCAGATATGTGACTGGTAAACCAAGAATCACCAAGTACAAAGCGGTTAGCGCAGTTAAACCAGTTGCCGCAATTAGACAAGAAGCATCAGTTGACGAAAACATTAGTGAAGAGGACAGAATCAAGCAAATGTTTGAAAACCAGTCGAATGTCTGGGCGCAAGCACAAGACGAGCTTTCCACCCACAAGGTTGTTCACTATAAATCTGGGGCAGAAGATCTACCTCCTCCAGGTTACGTGTGCTACAGATGTGGAGGAAAAGATCACTGGATCAAGAACTGTCCAACGAACACAGACCCAAACTTTGAGGGTAAAAAAATTAAGAAGACTACCGGTATTCCTAAGAGTTATATGAAAACCATCTCAAAAGAGACGGTGGAGTACAGACTACAAAATCCCGAGAGCAACGAGAGCGGAATCCACACCAACGAGAATGGCGACTTGGTGGATGCGAACGGAAACACCTATATGATCACAGAAGACGGTGACTACGTTTTGACGTTTGCTGATTCTAAGACATGGGCGCTGTACCAGGAAAAGCAACAGAGTGCAGCACTTAAGGCACAAAGAGAATTCGAGCAAGCATTGTTGAAACAGGCTGTGGCAGATGGCAAGAAATTCTTCATTAACCCTCTTAATCCAAGCCAAGTTCTCAAGGCTCCCATCTACATGACTCCTTGTTGCCAGAACGAGGAATTGTTGAAGAAATCAACCAACTTCAACTATAACCAGGGAGAGTTAGAGCAAGCATTAATTGAAAACGATTTTCATTGTCCGAACTGTGGAAATGAGGACGTTTACATTGACACATTGATACATAACGAAGAGTTGGAGAAAGAGCTCGAACAGTATGTCGACTCTCTAGAGTTGCAGGATCCAACCAAAGCTAAAAGAACTGCTTCCGAGGCATTGGATGAAAATGATTTGAATGCAAAGAGACCACAAGTCAACCCGATGATGCCATTGCCGCAAATGCCTTTTGGAATGATGCCCATGCCAATGATGGGAATGCCTCCGATGTTTATGCCCCCTATGCCTTCGGCAGGACCATCTCTGAACCAGAAAAGTCAGAAGTAGCTGAAATTAGAATTAATGAACGTATGCGATTTCAGTGTCACGCCAAAAAATCTATAAACTAGTATTAGGGCTTTAAATTAAACGGTAGCTACAGATACCGGGAGTGTGTATAAACGAGGTCGCTTCGGAAGCACACCTAGAGCCAGCTCTTAACCATTGGTGAGAAGGTTACCCGCACGATGCAAAATTGTTATATAACAGAAGAGCAAAAATTTTCGTCTCCCAACAACTTTACATTTAATTGTATGTGCTTCCCATAAATTTTGAAAAAAACGATTTAAAGATGACCAACATAACCAATTCAAACTAGAGTTTGTGACTTTTAAGAATGATCACAACATTATTCAGATTGACTGAATTATCTTTTCAAAATTACTTCAACAAGATATGTTACTAACAAGTGTTAGTTGAATAAACCAAATTGTATGTTTGACCCCTGAATTTACAAAATGAATTTTGTGATGATACCTCAAAAACAAAGCTGGAATTACCAACTGAATCTCTCTGATTGATAAGTTTTTGCATTATGACTGACTAATTCATTTTGAACTGTACAATATTAAAACCAATTACTAATAATTTAGGTATGTTTTGATCCAACGAAACTTTATTTCAATGAGGAATTATTGCACTGGGCACTGATAAAACTTTATGAGTGACAACGCATTCCGGTGGGCCTCAGAAACCCACCTTGACTGATTGAAACCATTCAAATCATCGGAATTAATTCTAACTGATTAGCAGCTTTTAATGTGTATGTATTAGTTGTTGAGAAACTAAGATTTCATGATGATCCCCTAGATGACGAGTCAGAATCGGGATTCCCGTTGACGACAACCAATTTTAATAACCATTCATGCCTTTCTGAATCATCTTATTTGTCTATGAGTTAAAGTGAACGTTTCACTAACAAATTTAGTCCATAGATCCATCCAGGAAACATGCGGTTGCATGAATAAGGCAGCTCGTGCTCCTCTTTATTCTTGCTACTGTTTTTTGTGCTTGATTTAAAAGATGAATTGAAATATAGACAAGCATATGTCTGATTCTTAGGAAGATAACCGTTTCATGTCTGATAACTCAAGCATAAAAAATGGGAGCTGGAGTCGAGATAGAATACGACTTTGTTCTTCCCTCTAAATGGTATGTTTTATTTTTAAGTTTAACTTTGAAGCTTCGTCGTATATGATGATTTACCTATTTTATCACGACGGTCTACTGTGCTAGGGGAATTGTAATCTCCTAGTTTTGATGATACTCTCGGCCTTGACCGGCCTTGGTTCCTGAACTACACGAAGCTTCGCAATTTTTGGATTCAACGAAACTAACTTCAGGTATGTGTTTTTTTTTCACTAGCTGCCCCTCATATGATGTAACATACTACATTGATTAATCATGAAACCTCAAAAAATAATTCGATTTGCATGTCAGTCTGACTATGTGGCACGTTGTTGGTTAATAGCATACTAACTTTTCATAGAATAGTAATATTATGACTTGCGAACTATCGCTACAATGAAGTTAAATTACGTAGTAAGAATGTTTGCGAAGCTCAGCCCTGAGGAAATTTAGCCGTGCGACGTACGGTGCGGAATCGCGAATTCGCCCGAAAGCCTTTTTCCATGCTAATTGGGCCCACAATCATTTTTTCCTTTCATTTCGTTCATAACGCCCAATACTTCCCTATTATCCGTATAAGACCATCCCATCAACATAAATAATGGCTCCCAACTCACCCAACGAGTCAAAGTCAGGCATTCCCTTGAATCCCCCATCGTACGAGGACTTGGAAATGTCAAAGCCTATTGATACCATTGCCCAGAGACCAGAATTTACTTCCCGAGTTCCTTCTTTTCAAGGGAGGCCTGCCCTTTTACCCACAAATAGTGTGACTAATGTGAAGAAGAAGAAGAATGTTCCGTATGTCCCTTCCATTGAACTTCAGAAACACATCAACAAATTGGGGGAGGCACCCACTGCATCCTTGACCAGCGTCACATCTGAAACTAAGACGGAGTATTTTGACATTCTACCCTCGTTCCAAATGTTCCAATCGATCTTGAAAAGAAATGACTTTGAGTTTGACGAGTCTTCTTTGGGCCATCCTCCAGTGTATGGTGACACCACGCATTCTTCTGCCACTCCTCCAGCATTGTCACCAGTAACATCAACAGCTGCCATGGAGCGTGAAGTTCTGTCTGTTTCAGAAACGCTCAATGACTATGGATTGGATGACGATGACGAATACGACGATGAACTCGAGGGACAGTACTTATTCTCGGATAACGATGACGTG
This sequence comes from Clavispora fructus, assembly GCA_003707795.2. Lineage (NCBI taxonomy): Eukaryota > Fungi > Ascomycota > Pichiomycetes > Serinales > Metschnikowiaceae > Clavispora > Clavispora fructus. The sequence continues at coordinate 47,265 of PPLK02000014.1, forward strand.
GATGGATTACAAAGAAGAGCCAGAACATTGGAAAGATCTCATAATGAGGGAGAAGAGGGGGAAAGATTGCGCAGCGCCAGCAGGCATGGCTTTAATGTGGTGAACCATGAAAGTTATGGCCACTCAGTCCTTGATAACATAGACAAGCTTCCCCATGCCAAAAACTCACCTTTGTCCATCGAAATATTTGTTACTAAAGATGTTCCGATCCCTAATATGAAAAATGAGCTCGAGATTAAACTTAAGGAGTACACGTGTGGAGACCGGGTCAACGGTTATGTGGTAATAACCAATACCCTGGATAAAGATGTTGATTTTGGTCTTTTTACGGTGACTTTGGAAGGAACTATCAAATCCGTTCATCGGAATCTGCCTTCTGAAACGACAAAGAGTCGTCGAATCATTATTAAGAAATTCCTCAAAATGTACGATTTGAATGCGACATTCAATGAGTTCAATATCCCAAGCAGTGCTGGAATTGAGTATTGTCCCTTTGATGTGGATATACTTGATGGGTGTATCATGGGCTTGCCAGACAGCAGAGTTTTGAAAGCAAACACAAGATATAAGAAATTCATTACCTTTACGTTCCCACAAATGCTTTTGGACAATGCCTGTCCCCATAATTTGATGCGACACAATATGCCCCCTCCATGTTTTGGCATCGATGGTACCTCATTTTATGGAAAATCTGGCAGCATTGAAATCAACAAGGCTCTTGGATACGGGTTCTTGCATGCTAGAGGGAGTCCAGTTAAAGTGCGGGACTATTCCATAGATGACACGAGTGTCACGTATACTCTCGAGGCGAAATTCATTGATAAGCGACATGAACCGAACCAAAACGAACCTGTTTTTGCACATGATATCAATGACCCTAACAACGACTCCAAATACATCATATCTAGAAGTTCACAATACTTCTTGAGGTTTGTGCCTGATGTAAGGACTCAGGTTAATAATTACAGTCGAGCATACAAAGAATTTGGCCATGAAACTTTCGAGTCTGTTGGTATAGATGGAGTTCTCTACAATAACTTGACCAAAGGATCCACCTGGAAATCTATTAAACAAATGAATCTATCCATTCTTCTGGAGATCGAGGCCGCACTTGACAAACAAGAGTACACACATGATGATTTGAAAAGAAAGCATGTACGTATTCTGGAAGACGTACATGCGGCATGGGAAGATGATCGTTTGTTGAGACCAACCGAACTGAAAATGTCGATTAAAAGTCTAGATAGTGATCGGCGCCAGCATTATCATGGTCAGAGAATGATCTGCAATCACATTCCTGTTGAAATTTTCGGGAAGAAGAAGAAACGTCTTCTACTGACATCTGTCAAGATTGGTGAGATGACACTCTACGTCAAGACCCCGGAGAAGTTGGTCCCATACACATCGCCTCGTTTGCTTCAACGATACAACAACGGATCAGAATATTCGCTTACTCCCACAAATTCCAGAGATGGACTTGTATCCATCATGAGTAACATGGAGGAATTGTATAATAGGGATGATGAAAGCATCCTCAAGTCTGTGAACATAGAACTCATTTTTGACACGTTTGAAGACACAGTCAAGCCACCATCGATTCTGCTGATTGAAACTAATATTGTTGCGTGGTCTTACACGACCAGTTATCCAATTCCTACTTCTTTCGAACACGACTTCTTTTATACTAAGCCGTTTGATCCAACTGTCATCATCAGAGACGACGATGTGAGCACCACAACACATAACCAAAAGGAGTTGAAGGATACTGTTAACCAACATATCAGCTTTTTGAAGGAGACAAAGACGTTTATCTCACAGAATACCTACTCATACTTGAAAGGCATAAGCCTGTTGGGCATCAAAAAGGACACACTTAAAGACTTTTTTGAGACATACCATCAACACTCCAACCCATGGTTAGATACACAAGGAAAGTGGGTTGCCCAGCAATTAAATTCCAAAGAACTAAGATGGGTCAGAAATTTTGACGTTCCAATCAAAATTATAAACAAGAATAATGTGACATTGGATCCATCCTTCCAGAGTTGTCTAGTTGGGAGAGTTTACGCCTTACAAGTGGTGATAAAATTCAAAGGAATCGAAGGCCCTGCGAATATGGTTAAGGTTGATGTTCCCGTTTTAGTGGGATAGATATTCTCGACTACCACAAGCGACACTTATTTATATGCATAATAGAACATTCGTCTTTATTGTATGTCTTCAATTGCCCATGTAAAAGAGACGAGCCCCGACGGTTACGTCATGGTTATGTGCAATACCACCAAATCAGTTTCAATTTCTGCCTGGAATTGACGGGTTAAACAAAACAAAAATGACGCAAATACAGATTAAAATGTTCTAGGGTATATACTGCCGGATAAATCACACCACTGAAACCAACGCTCATGTTTTGGGTGAAAAGTTTTTTGCGCTGATTTCATATGATTGGCTCTTATGAGATGTGTTCCCAATTAGGCAATCGTTGCCCAAATGCCGCGGTGGGTTATCTTGAGTCATCAGAAATTTTCACATATAACTTCCTTTTCTTTACAACTCACCGTTTATTTTTTCTTTTGAAGAAATTTCTTCTTTTAACAGACTTTAAATAAATCATCTACAACTCGAATTCGAGAATGCTTAGCTTTATCGGCAAAAAACTCTCCACAAACGCTTTTAAGCGTACGTTGGCCACCAACACTCCATTTTCCAAGACATCCCAGCTTGACAGAGCTACTCTTACGATCAAGAATGGCCCTGTCTTCAATGGATACTCATTTGGTGCCGATAAGAATGTCAGTGGTGAAGCTGTTTTCACCACCTCCTTGGTGGGCTACCCAGAGTCCATGACCGACCCCTCTTACAAGGGTCAAATCTTGTGTTTCACCCAACCATTGATCGGTAACTACGGTGTTCCATCTTCTACCGAGAGAGATCAATTCAACTTGTTGAAGTACATGGAATCACCTACCGTTCAGTGTATTGGTATTGTTGTTGCTGATGTTGCATTGGAGTACTCTCACTGGACTGCGGTGGAGTCGCTTCAACAATGGTGCCAAAGATCGGGCGTCGCAGCTATTTCTGGTGTTGACACCAGACAGTTGGTCACTTACTTGAGAGACACAGGTTCTTCTTTGGCTAAGATCACCATCGGCGAAGAGTACGATGCCGATGAAGACGCTGCATTTGAAGATCCAGGTGCCGTCAATTTAGTGCACAAAGTCACTACCAAGGCCCCATTCCACGTTGCTTGCCCAGAAAAGTACAACAAGGGATACCATGTGGCTGTGTTGGACTGCGGTGCTAAGGAGAACATCTTGAGATGTCTCGTGCAAAGAGGTGCTTCTTTGACTGTCTTCCCTTACAACTACCCTATTCAAAAGATCGCCAACAAGTTCGACGGTGTTTTTATTTCTAACGGCCCAGGTGACCCAACCCACTGTTCCCAAACCACTGAGAACTTGAAGCAAACCATGAAAGAGCATGAAGACTTACCTATCTTTGGTATCTGTTTGGGTCACCAGTTGTTGGCTTTGGCCAGTGGTGCAAAGACGGTGAAGTTGAAGTACGGTAACAGAGCGCACAACATTCCCGCTTTAGACGTTCTCTCGGGTAAGTGTCACATTACTTCCCAAAACCATGGTTACGCTGTGGATGCCTCTACATTGCCATCCGACTGGGAGCCATACTTCACGAACTTGAATGACTTGTCCAACGAAGGTATGCAACACAAGTACAAGCCAATCTTCTCCACGCAATTCCACCCAGAAGCCAAGGGTGGGCCATTGGACACTGCTTACTTGTTTGACAAATTCTTTGACAACATTGAAACTTACAAGAGCAACAACGGCTTGAACTTGGGAAACATTAGCGACTCTTTGCTCGTTGACATTTTGCCAAAGGAAAGAGTGTACTAAATTAATCCTCCGGGAAGCGATCTTTTCGTCAACGCTTAAAACAAAACAGTGACAGCTTGTGTAACGCTATAATAGAATAAAAATCAGAACATCCAACCTCATGCCGCCTATATGGAGGTCGTACGTATTCCTGGCGTGTCTTTTTTTTTGTACGATGAGTTATGCTTGGTAACGTGAGCACCCAGAGAGGCTGAATTTATGATTCTAGAAGACAATGCACCGGTTGAAAGTACTGCTTTATTACGATAGTGAGACCTTATAGTGTAAAAGAGGGAGTAACAATAATGTTTGGGGGACCGTAGCACAATTTCATGCGCCAGTTCTATCTATGCGATTCCCACACCTATAATCGCGAGGTTCGCTTGAAAGCCACTTCAGCGCCCACCACCTGCTGCATCATCTGGAAATTAATCCGCTTTAATCTGCTGAAATCAGATTATCCGCTTATTATTCCGAGAGCCATGATGCTCGTACCGTCGTACCCACATTACGAGACTGTAAACATGGTGTGCATATTGTTCCAGAGAACTTACGATTTTTTTTGGGTGCAAACAGAACATCACGCAACTGACGCGAGTACTAAACGAAGTTACGATGCACCAAATATAAATACCAAAAAGGTCTTGTCAAATCCTTTTTCTTAGGAAGATTCCAGGTTTTATAGACGAGTTACAATGGATATCTTAAAAGAAGCGAGTACGCTTAACCATGTGTTGGGTACCACCCACTCTGCCCTCAATCTGACGTCCTACATGGGAATCTTCAACCATTTGCAAGACATTTCGGCTGTCGATTTGACTTCCAAAGCCGCAGGTCTTAATGCTTTGGAAAAAGCGTGGGCATCATGGTACATCTACATCAACAATGATATTTTGGCTACTGGTCTTCTTTTCTTCGCGGTGCATGAGCTTACATACTTTGGAAGATGTTTGCCTTGGTGGATCATCGATCAAATTCCATATTTCGTCAGATGGAAAATCCAGCCTGATGTCATTCCCTCAAACAGAGAACAATGGGAGTGTTTCAAAGCGGTGTTGAAGTCTCACTTTTTGGTCGAGGCGTTGCCAATTTGGTTGTTCCACCCATTGTGCTCTAGTTTGAGTATCTCGGTCGACGTTCCTTTCCCAGCCCTCAAAATCATGGCGATGCAAGTGGCTATATTTTTCTTCTGTGAAGACTTGTGGCACTATCTTTTTCATAGATTGTTCCACTGGGGCTGGTTCTACAAAAACATTCACAAGCAACACCACAAATATGCTGCGCCATTCGGCTTTGCTGCCGAGTACGCCCACCCCGTCGAGGTTATGTCTTTGGGAGTCGGAACAGTTGGATTTCCAATTCTTTATGCCTACTTAGCAAAAGCTCATGCTCAATGGGAACTTCCTGAATTGCATTTGTTCACAATTACCTGCTGGATTGTGTTGAGATTGTTCCAGGCAGTTGACTCTCACTCCGGCTATGACTTCCCTTGGTCTTTGAACCGTTTCATTCCATTTTGGGCTGGTGCCGCTCACCATGACCAGCATCACCATTACTTTATTGGTAACTACGCAAGCTCTTTCACGTGGTTTGACTTCTTTTTGGGTACTGAGTCCGGACCTGTTGCCAGAAAGCACAGAGAGCGCAGAAACAAGGCGAAGGCCGAAAGCATCGCAAAAAAAAACGTATAGTCTAAAAGCTCTTAACAATTAACGAAGTTATAATCATACTGTAAACGTTAACAGTTGCTGAAATACTAATTAACCGTGTTGTTGCTCTCCTCTTACAGTAGCCTAATTAATCCTCATTAATGCACAGACGGATACTTACTGAGGTCCAGATTAGGGCATGTGCCCTATGTACTCATATGAGTATCATCACGTGCGAGGTTTGATATCCACCCCTAACCTCCGCGACATGCGCGACATTAGCGACATTTGTATGAAAAGCTATAAGGTTTGCAATGTATATACAGGCGTACTGTAAAATTTTTCACGCCGCAGGTGCGACATCCTAGGGGACATTGATCGAATTAAGAACCTTCTTGTTTTTTCTTCTGTTTGTTCACTTAGCCAACTCAACTAAAAGTATGTAAGAGTGAAGAAGTCCTATCTCGACATTACCATTCTGTGTCATCTCCGTGCTTTATCCCGATCACCTTGCCTTGTTTCGATTAACCCGTATTAAGGGGTTCCAGGATTCGTCCGTTTTTCCTTGAGAAAATTTTTCGCTTGATGGGGTCATTTCATATTCATCACCTCCTCCTATGGTGCAGACATATTCGAGATAGTGAACCGTCATTTATTTCATTTTATCATCCGTGCAAATACTAACCCCTTCCAGATGTCTAGATTGAACGAATATCAAGTTATTGGTCGTCGTCTCCCTACCGAGGCTGTCCCAGAGCCAAAGTTGTTCAGAATGAGAATCTTCGCTCCTAACACCGTTGTTGCCAAGTCTCGTTACTGGTACTTCTTGCAAAAGTTGTACAAGGTCAAGAGAGCTTCCGGTGAGATCGTTTCCGTTAACGCTATCTCCGAATCTACCCCAACCAAGGTTAAGACCTTCGGTGTCTGGATCAGATACGAATCTAGATCTGGTATCCACAACATGTACAAGGAATACAGAGACGTCACCAGAGTTGGTGCCGTTGAGACCATGTACCAAGACTTGGCTGCTAGACACAGAGCTAGATTTAGAAACATCCACATCTTGAAGGTTGTTGAATTGGAGAAGACTGACGACGTCAAGAGACAATACGTCAAGCAATTCTTGGCCAAGAACTTGAAATTCCCATTGCCACACAGAGTCCAAAAGTCCAAGAAGTTGTACCAATTCAACGCTCCAACCACTTTCTACTAAGCGGATCGTGTTTAGGTTCTTCCTCTCATCTAGCCACATTTATAATAATACATGTGAAAATATAATACTCATCGCTGTAGTTTATTTCTTTTTCACTGCTGTTTCAGTAGTTTGTCTATGCCATTTTGTCAAGTTGTCGCAGAAACCTTTATTCGAAAACGCGGTTTTTCCCTTCTTCGGGGGTGAAGAGCTGATATCGGTTCATTTCTCCTTTTGGATTTCAGGCCACAATGACGTGTTGGTCTTGCCGCCGATTCTCCGCATAACCGGGACTGGTCGATCCAAGCTCCACCAATACGTATATCCTGCAGATATAGAGGTTTATTTTCCTGGCCTTATCCTTTCAGTCAATCAATGTCCTTATCAGATATCCTACGAAGTAAATGCTGCCCAAAGATTGGTAGGTGAAACAATCTTGATAACAGGCGCATCGGGAGGAATTGTAGAAGCTATTGCGGGGGAATTGGCTGAGGCAACAAATGGTAATCTCAAACTCATTTTGACTGCAAGAAGATTGGAAAGATCACGCCGCTTGACAGCAGAAATAAAAAGCGTATATGACGATATCAAAATTCATACTGTTGAGTTGATATCTCGAAAACATCGGAAATAAAGTACTTTTTTGAGAGCCTTCCAAAAGAATTCGCTGATGTTGATGTCCTTATCAATAATGCCGGGAAAGCATTGTGGGGGGAACAAGTTGGTAACATTGCCGATGCAGACATTAATGAAATGTTTGACACTAATGTTTTATCTCTTATTATACTTACCCAAGCAGTATTGCCGATCTTCAAGGCGAAAAATTCTGGCGATGTGGTGAATATGGGGTCAACTGCCGGGAGCGAGCCTTATCCTGGTGGCAGTATCTACCGTGCAACAAAGGCTGCCATTAAATCATTCTCTCATTCTTTACGCGAGGAATTGATAAATACGAGAAGTAGAGTTATCGAAATCGACCCAGATAGTGGAGATTGAATTTTCTTAAAAGAGAACTCCTCCCAGAGCCCACGTCGACGTCTCCACATTCAGTTACGTTGCCGTGAAGAATCGGCATCCAAGTTCCGGAATCTTAACCGGATTCTCTTTCGAGCAATGCCGCAAAAAAATTGCGGGCGTTCAGTCAGAACTACCTTAGTTCTTAGGATCGACTCACCATTTCAATCTGCTGTTGACATGGAACCTATCCCCACTTCAGTCTTCAAAGTTCCCATTTGAATATTTGCTACTACCACCGATGCCTGAGGATTAGAGGAGACTTAAAAAAGGCTCAATTTGAATATACAGGCGCCGAGTCTTTGGCAGCCATTGACATTGCTGAATTGGTTACTTTTGCGTTGACAAGAAAGCAAAATACGGACATCGCAGAAACTTTGGTTTTGCCAACATGTCAAGCTTCGGCATCCCACTTCTACCGCGCTCTCAAGTATACCACAACTTGGGAGTGTATATGTTTATTTTTGAGTATCAGAAAAAATACAGATTCATCTCTCTTGCCTATGATGTCCGGTTTATCCCAAGTGAATCGTAATTGGCATTCAGTTTCGTTGGAATTGTTGAAGCAGCCCTATAATTTTGAACTTTGGCAAACATTCATTCATCATGCGGAGCATCAGAAAGGTTCTATTTTAGACAAAACTGCCACTGATGCGCAGGTTCACATTTTGAGGGTAACCTACGAAGCATTCCTACTGCGGTTCCCGCTACTATCAAAGTACTGGTCTGCTTATGCTGAATGGGAATTTAAACTTGGGAATATTAAGAATGCCAATTCGGTATACCTCAAAGGTATTGCTTATGTGGGATACGATGTTAACTATTGGATTGATTTTTTGAGCTTCAAACTTCGAGTCATCGGAGAAGATACGAATGAACTCTTGGAGCTTTTTGAAGAAGGTCGGTTCAAAATTGGGTTCAATTATCATGCGTCTGATTACTATCTACTTTATATCTCATTTTTACGATCGTACGCCTCAGCTGATAATGGCTATGCTAAGAAGGCCATCTGGCTTTTCAGAAGTATTACAGAGATCCCACTCTATAATTACAGCATTCTATACAAAGAATTTTTTCAGATAATCAGCCCCGAATCCTTGACATTTGAAACCCTACGGTGCCTTTTGCCTGAGTCGCAAGAGAAGCTTTGGAAATCACAATCTAAAAACAACCTCGTGACAATCTCCAAAAGGTTAGAGAGAATATTCACTGATGCATATACTGTCCTTCAGTATAAGAGTTTTCAAATATACTCCTTTGAGAAGAATCTTATCCCATATTTACACTATAGTGCGGATATATTGAGTTCGAATGAGGTGGAGAACTGGATTCGTTATCTTGATTTTGCGGAGCAAAATTACCCTACATCTTTTGTTTGCCAGCTATATGAAAAATCGTTAATTTCAACTGCAAATTATACAAAGATTGCCCTTAAATATGCTGACTATCTCATGGTGAAGAATAAGACTAATTCATGTCGTCAAGTATTGAGAAGGTTCATATTTATCAACCATAATCGAAACAATATCGAATTGCTTATACGTTTGATTGATATTGAGCTTTATTTGGGTCATTACTATAAGGCTAGAGATACTGTTGTGAAGTATTTGGAAATTAATGATAACGCACCTCAGCAGGTGTATCTCAAATTGATTGAAATAGAGAGCCTACTTCATTATGGCGATGGAGATTATGTGTGTGGACTAGCATTTCAAATGATTGTGCACACAAATTCACTTGAATTTATTGATTTCCTATTTACTTCCCGTGTGTCTGATGAGCTGTTGATAAATTTATTTTGCCTTCTTCAAGAGCGGGATAATGGTCTTGGTCAAAAGATTATGAGAATGCAACTGGTGAATGAAGCCAGACTTCGAAAGATATATGAAGCTTCGTTACAAAACAAAAAATCCACCGCTTGAATCGACCATGAGCAAAGCCGTTACGAATGTTATTCCACTAATTGAGAAGCTGAAACTGCTACTCACCTTCGGCGGAGAGTATGTACTTTTTCATGACATCTCCAAATCTTGAGATCCAAAAATGCCTTTTAATCTTTATTCTGTGAGGTGGCCGTATCCCAAGTCCCTTATTACGCCAAAACACAAAGTACTTTGGTTATTGTATTCCCTGGGCTCATTCCTGCTCCCGTTGAACGGTCTGCTGTGTTCGGTATTGTTGAAACGGCGATGTTTTTGCTTGATAACTGATCAGACTATTGAAAATCGCGACTGGACCTAATATAAAAAGTTTAATAGGAATCTGGTACCGAAAGAAAGAGACTTACAATACGGCTTAGTTACATAATCCTATGATGAATGTGAACACTTTGTTATTTCTAGGTAGCCCGAATTAATCGACCTTAACCGAACCAACCACGTCGTTGAAGCTAATTGTTCTAAAACCAATTCAATGCATATTAAGGTGAAGCTAATAGAACAGAAACGAATAAAAAAGAGAGGTAACAGTACAGTAGTGAAAACTGGATATATGTTGAACCAAGGATGTTTTTTCTATAAAATCTGAATAATATCATCTCCTCTGGACTCTGAAAAGCATGAGTGCCTCCTCCGAGTCTAATGAGAAATGCCATCGAGATAGCTTGTTATACGTGACTTGGTGCGTGGGTTTAGTATGTGATCGCAACTAGTGGCAAGAGCCTTCTCTAAGATTTGTTTACGAAGAACAAAGCAAAGACTTATTATAGCCTGGTTTCTGAAGTGCCTCCAACGCAATCTTAATATCAGTGTGAATGTCCTCGATCAATGCTTCTTGATTGGCGGTTAGTAGCTTGAAGTAAAAAATGGAGATCTGCATTACATACCTTTTGTCGTGTAGTTTAATTCTGGGCGAATGTATCCCAAAATAACAAACCGAATCTTAGCACCATAAAAATTATCAGAAAATTCATGCATTATGTGAACTTCGGCAGCCTTTTGGTCATTATTGTAGAAAGGATTCCAGCCTAAAGACATGACCATCGGCAAAACCCGGGTGTCTTCCTCCTTTAGTTGCAGTCCATGATTAAAATAAATTTCCTTTCCAGCTTCACTTCTTATTATCTTGCAGTCCTTCCCAGTTTGTGGCGTTAGCTCACACCACCCAAAGTAAATACCCGTGTCCAAGGTTTCCAACGAATCTTCAATTGGGACATTTGCAGTGGGTATCCCCAACTCAGAGGAGCCCCTTCCAAACCCACAAACTACCTCAGAAGAACACGTTATTGGGTACGGAAGCTCGGGAGTGTCTGGTATTTTTGTTTCTGGTCTCATATTTTAAATAGTTGCGTGGCCAACAGATTTGATATCGTTCAGATATGATCTTGAGGGTGCGTGCACCAATCTGCGAAAAATGCCCGATAATGTCATACTTTAGTAATACTCGTACTATAATCACTTCCTGAGTTGTTATTGGCATACTCAAATACCAATTTCACTTACTCTTTTTCTTTATTGAAGAACAAAGTTGGGGAGCAGTTCTTCTGGTTTGCTGTCATTGTATACAACGAAAAATCTAACAGGGAATAGTTAAAGTGGTAAAGGAGTAAACTGCGAGGGCATTCCCCAGAAATTCAATGGGGCTAAATATTACGCAATTAGTCTATTGAATGATTCGTTTTATTATCAATAAATTCATGAGAGAAGAAATCCATGAATTTCATTGCATTACTTAGATATATTATTCTCAACATCACTGTTTAAAATCTGGCTTCCAATTGAGTCAACAAAGTCTCAGTGTCCTTGGCGAAACCTCTGATACCTTCAGACAACTTCTCAGTAGCCATAGCATCTTCGTTGAAAGCGAATCTGAAAGCAGCCTCGTCGTTGATGTAAGTGACCTTCTCAATTTCCTCAGTTTGAGCAGCAGCAGCATCCAAGACCTTTGGCACAGCCTCAGAAGAGTTCATCAACTCCTCCAACAACTTTGGAGAAACAGTCAAGTAGTCAACACCAGCCAAAGCCTTGATTTCACCAGTGTTTCTGAAGGAAGCACCCATGACGATGGTCTTGTAACCGAACTTCTTGTAGTAGTTGTAAATACCTCTGACAGAAACCACACCAGGGTCAGCATCACCCTCGTACAGCTTACCAGTGGTCTTCTTGAACCAATCCAAGATTCTACCAACAAATGGAGAGATCAAAGTGACCTTGGCCTCCGCACAAGCAACGGCTTGAGAAAAAGAGAACAACAAGGTCAAGTTACATGAAATATTGTGCTTCTCCTCCAATTCCTTGGCAGCTTGAATACCTTCCCAAGTGGAAGCAATCTTGATCAAGACTCTCTCCTTGGAAATACCAATAGACTTGTACAACTCAATGATCTCAAGGGCCTTCTTGATAGTGGCTTCCTTGTCAAAAGACAATCTAGCGTCAACTTCGGTGGAAACTCTACCTGGGACAATGGCCAAAATTTCCTTACCGAACTCAACCAACAATCTGTCCATGGCAATGGTAGCCTTCTCTCTTGGAGAAGAGCCCTTGTCGTTGGCGTACTTGATGGCAACGTCAATCAACAGGGAGTACTCAGCCTTCGTGGAAGCAGCCAAGATCAAAGATGGGTTGGTGGTAGCATCTTGTGGAGTGTACTTGGCAATAGACTCGAATTCACCAGTATCGGTAACGATAACGGTGCCAGTGGCTTTCAATTGTTCCAAAGAGTTCGACATTTGTTGGGTGAATTTTTCTGCCGGGAACCCCGCGGATCGCGGAGACATCAATTTATACGTTCTCGGTGTTCGGACGGGTAATCTGCGTTCGGCGTTTCTGCAGTCACGAAAACATTACTAATATTTTTGTCAGGTCGAGAACGTAGAAAAGCACTTTAATTGGAACGATTGCAGTATTATTTCTTTTGTTTAAGAAATCATTTATTCTGACAGGGGTTTTCAGCAATATTTTGATAATTAAAGTGTTGCAATATTAAAATTTACGCGAAGGGCCACAGACCGAAACCGGGATAGTGGTCGCAATTATTCTTGGAGCCCCTACGGTACACATATTTCTTTTGGGGAATTGAAAGATACTAACATCTTCGTTAGTACAATAAAAAAGCAAGTCACAAGGAACGCAATAATAGCAATGCCGATGGACCCGTGGCTGTGACATGACGTATCTGTTCCTTTTCACTGTGTACATTGATCTCCACATTACGTATACCTGTGGGGGGCTAGACCTGACCCGGCGTGGGGGGAGCATCAATATGACCTGCATACCAAAATCATGGAGCAAGCGATAAATGATCCCTGGTGAAGTGTGCTGCTGACGGCAAAATGACGAAGAGGCTATTGATTGAAGTTGCTTCCTCGCATAATCGTGGTTTTAAGACCATTCCAGTGAACTCTGGCGAATACACATCGGTAGATTCCTCAATTGGACATTTTGAGATATCCGTGGACATTCGAAACTTCGATGGATGCCAGAAACATATTGATCACAGTTTCTACAATTACGGCGACAAAGAAACACTTGGACATACATCTTATACGGAAAGAAAACTTAACAATCATTATAGCTCACCTAATTTAAGGATTGTTATAAAGTTCACTCCTTCAAAACCTATTAATGGGTCTAAGTTGCTCTTTGGTAATGAATTCCCTGCTCTGATACAAAAACATGTTCCTGTCTCATTAATATCCACCGGATTGAAATTCTTTAGATGGTATGTTAACCCTACAGTGGAGAGCAATATGCATAACGATCGCCCATATATCTATAGTACCGCCCTCAGTGGACTATCCGGTATGGGTGCTTTAGATGAATCTGAGGATGAAGAAAAGGTTATCAACGCCATTCTTTCAGGAACTGAAAACTTGAATACCTTCACCAATGATTCTCTCAACACTATCCCGACAAATTCCGAAAAGAGATGGAAGTACTTTTGTGATGGGAGCAATTGTGAAAAGTTCTTATTCACGCCTGACAGGACTTACTTGATGGCATTTGAAACCAATCTATTGAAAATGCGTGACTCAAAGTACCATGTGGCAATTCCAGCATTTGGATCTAAGACATTCGATATCAACGTTTTAAAGTACGCAAAGCCAGACCTTGATCACTTTGATTGGATCGTGAAAACAGGAGAAGCGGATGGAACTGACAGTGATGATATAGGCCTTGTTCTACGTTTCAAATTAATAGAGGAATAATCATGCCCAACTCTCTCTTTGATCATAAAAAAGTATGAGCCATGGCTACATAGATACAAACTCACCGATTAACGGACAATTGTAAGATCAAAATAATCAAGAAGATTCGTACCAACCGCTACCAATCAACCTGTCTCCATCTCAACCGCAAAATAATACCTTAAACAATTCCAGGAACGGTAGCTCATATTCCAACCGATTATCCACACCAAGTTATCAATTACAAAACATGGTATAATCCATAACTATACCGGAAAAGCACGTAGAACTCCACGACAAAACCCATTAGACAAGATTAAATAAACAATTAGAACGAAAAAAGGTTGAAGTGCAATTTACTTGTCAGCAATACCAAAAACGAAATATCAAGCCGCTTCAAAGCACACACAACCCTCATTTGTTAACAACTTTCCATCTTCCTGTCTTCAAGAATCATAAATTTTCTGAACAAACCAAGTTTAACGATAGCAAATGAAACATTAAATATCAACGTATATTATCATCTAAAAAACTGAACAAAAAACTCCAGAAAAACGATAACAATCATCTCCTAAAATATCAAGCCAACCAAAATTATTCCTAAATCGTATATACACACAATTCGGGTCAAAAACATAAAAGATAAAGCAAAACGATTACATACAAATATCTATAAATACACATACAAATTAAATTTTTTTCAGAATAATGATTATTACAACCAACATTATAGTTAGTAAATGTCAGCCAATAGACTAAACTCAACGACCAAAACCAATGCGTAAATTCCCTAAAATATAAGTACTGTTCGATTTACAATCATGTTTGTGATACAACGGAATAATATAAAAATCTGCCTTCCTTTACATAAAACTCCATTATTCTAATGCAATATTTAACAGTCTCAACTACTAATCTAAGCTTAAAAGCTTAAACAAAAATCATTGAATTGCAGTATAGAAAAAGCTTCTCGAGCGAGTAGTGGAAAATATCGAAGACAGAAAGAAAATATGAGAATATCACCAATTGTAAATTATATACTATACATATATAATTGTAAATCACTTTGAGATGAATGGTACATCATGCATATTCTGAGATTTGGTATTCGATTTTATTATTTTATATTACAGCTTAAGCAATATACAACTTATGACTACACCACCCAAAATGAATTTATGTAACTGAATAAATGCACACACAATAATACTGGACCACGCATTATTTACGATTTTATTCTGTCAACATTGGAATTAAAAGTGTAACATTGTATTATATCAAGATCAGGATATATGATCCAAATTTACAAGTAACTGATATCTGATATCTGATATCTGATTGGTAATTATGGAGTAAGAATGGTAAAGAGAATCACAGGTACAGACAATTGTACATCATCAGTAAATAACGCTTCATTGTAGGGTATTAATCGGTATTAGAGTAATTGATATTTAAGATCTTGTCTGTAAGTGTTTTTCTATAATAGAAAATGTATTTGAAATATTTGGTAGATATTAATTTTTTGTTAATCGCGGTGAAGTATGACAACAGTTATGATAATAAATTCTAAAATTACGATACGCTTTGCTTATAGAGAGAATATATCTGTTTTTACTCTACTATATTTATTGGTTTAAATTATCTCGATTTCTGTAATAATATTTCGTTATTATTTATTATCATTTATTCGCTCGATACAAATATATCGTAGTATATCAACTTATCAAGCGTAAGAATCTAATTTAAATATTTATATTAGATTTCCATATAGTATCGCTTTTGAAAGTCATGGGTTTACCCCTCAATTGTAGACAGTAGAGACTACAGGGTTGTTAATTATTATTTAATTTTTGAAATTTTTTGTTTGTGGATGCGTTCAGTAGTGGACAAGTTGGTTGTATTATAAGATACCACTCATATATAATGGTATCATTTAGCGGGCAGGGGAATATGAGGAGAATACTCTATTCGAATATTGGTGGGAGGGTTAGTTTTTTATTCGACAATTTTGTGTATCATTGGTAATCGGGAATAGATCAATTCAATTCATCGTAAGTATTTGCAATAATGTTTATTAGACATTTGAGATCTGCAATAGAGTATCTGAGGAATGATTTAGGTTCGTAGTAGGGCTTCTGTAATGTGACTTTTACTAATGTTTTTGTGTACGATATGATGTTGTCCTTTGCTATAATCACGTTGTTTCTGGATTGTTTGTCCTGGAAGAATAGAATTCTATATGGGCGAGACGATCTTAATTATTAAATTATATCACTGTTTCTTTCGCTCTAAAAATTTACTGTTATAATGATAGCCTATTAGACTTGTAGTTTAGGAAGATAATTTTAAAAGCTATAGGTAAATATTGCCATGGTGTCTTACCTACAAGCCATTTTCCTAGCATTTTTTAGCGCCCTCGGTATAGCATAAAGATGGATGGATGG
Organism: Clavispora fructus; assembly: GCA_003707795.2. Classification (NCBI taxonomy): domain Eukaryota; kingdom Fungi; phylum Ascomycota; class Pichiomycetes; order Serinales; family Metschnikowiaceae; genus Clavispora; species Clavispora fructus. The sequence continues at coordinate 63,581 of PPLK02000014.1, forward strand.
CCCATGTGATCCAAGTTTAAAATCTGGAAGTGACCTACGAGGTGTGTACTTCTCATAAGTTCTCCATCAGTAACTTCTCATTTTATTAATTTATATAGTTTGATGAGATTCGAAACAGATTTGCTCCTAGCGGAGTATTCCCCAACATATCACTACGTGCAGTACGGTATCATAATTTAGGTTTGGGGAAGTGTATTCTGAATTGTTACTCGGAGATGGACAATACGCAGCCGGCAAATTTTTATGGCACAATTTTGAAAAGTATTTCTGACAAATTGATGCCAAGAAAATGATGATAAGTGACTAAGTACTGGGTAGTACATCTTCTGGTAATTTGCAAGGCGTAATACGACCCGAACTAATGCAAAGTTTAGATATATATACTTCATCAATACTTTTCGGTATAGTTTATAATTGAATCTTCTTTGGACCACATTATGTGCATCAATAGCTCCTATTTGAGATAATGTTGGTCCTTTGCAGGCACGTCAACGTTTCTTTTTTTTTCCGAAATGGAGGACACAATAGCTTCACGCAGATCCTATCAAGCAAGAGGCTTCCTTATCACTCGATATGCCGCCCCAGATTTTACGGTAAGAAGTAAGAAAAGAATCTGAAAGAAGTAACATTCGTTGTCCGCAAAAATGCAGGTACAGATTAAGATAAATAAATGTTTTCATTTTGATAAAATAATGTCAATTCTAAACAATATCTAAAAACTTTTTTCTTTGAACTGAATCTGCAATATCTTCACAACCTTTCCAAATCATTATTTTATACGTGGTTCGAATGTATCCCTCTCAAAATCAGACTGTGCAAGCGCAAAGAGCAGCGCCAACGCCACTTCCGTCTTTTGCGATTCTCAAAGATAACTTTTTAGACAGTCCCTTCAAAGGGTTAATTATGTTGAAAGCTTCCAAAATTCTTTCTTTAAATCCTGGATAAAATTCAACCATAGAACCGTCACATCCCACCTCGAAATCCTTGTCATCATCATCATACTGATCCTTGACTCTTAAGGTAATAGCTGCAATAGGGACAGCAGAAAGGTAAGCCGCGCGCTTGGAAATTGCCCGCGTCAAAGATTGAATCACTAACCTCTCTTCTTTGTTCGTTGGCAATCTTAAATGATTTTCTAAAATAAGCTCCGACATTTTGAGTTCTGTAGAATCATCGATTTCCAAGTAGGATAAAACTTCCGAGGAGAGCAAGAACGGCTCGGTCAAACGGTGAGGAAGCGTATTGTTTCTGGATTTGTACAAATCCTGGAAAATTAGCCCTTTGTCGAACAAAGACATTAGAGCTACTCTCAATAACTCACCTAAGAACATTCCACTAATTCTTTTCTCAAATAAGTGATATCCAACGTTGGAAGTCTCTTTATCAACAATGTCATCGAATGTTGTCCGTGGCAAGATTTCCAAAGAATTATCAAACGATCCCCACTCAGTGTTGATGAGCATGCCCTCAGTCCCTTTTGGTAGTTCAATATTTCCTAGTTTATGGATCTGCGAAAGCTTTTCGAGATATGCACCATTAGTACCAGTTCCGAAAATACATCCGATGATTGTATTCGCATTGGTTTCAGCAGAATTGTTCGAATAGGATCTTGACAACAATGTACCAACAGTGTCATTTGCAAGCGCCACAATATCAACAGGTATATTTTGAACATCAAGATGCTTCTGAAAAAACTCGACAACATCCCGGCCAACACAGTCAGGCAAATCAAATCCTTTTGTCCATCTAATCAAGCTTCCACGGTCAAGAGCAGTTTGCTCGACCGGAAAAGAGAAGGTGAATCCCATCTTCAATCTGGAAGATTCATCCAAATCTTCATGATGCTCTTTTAAAAACAAATCAACCTTAGTTGCAAAGAAAGAGAAAAGGGCATCAGAGCTCGAGCCTTTCATTAAATCCAAGGGTATTGGGTACTTGGATTGCTTCAAATCAAAAGTATGGTCACCCTTCAAATCAACTGAACAGACACGGAAGTTAGTGCCTCCCATATCAGCAGCGAGATAAAGGCCCTTCTCTTTTCCAGTAGGTATTGCTGTGGCAAATGACGGGATCATCGGCATGTAGGTTCTTGTGGGAGTATCGTTTGCTAACCCCGCATCCATTGAGCGAAGAAAATGATTGGTTGCTTTACGGAGAAACGCATCATCTATCTCAAATGCAGAGATAATTTCATTCGTAGCTTTTTTTAATTCGGAGTTCATTACTGGGGAATGCTTTTTGGATAGAAAATCCGAGAGTTGGTGATCCTTTTGTAGGTGGGGGTGATCAGCCAACTTCTTTCCTTGGCGCGTACTCATGCACAATTAAGCGCCCCAGATCACGTGTAACAATATAATGTGGAGACACTTATTTTGCAGGTGGGCTAAATACCGGTCACTTAGATAATCCGGTTGCATCGAAGAAAATACGAATTTGATAAACCCAGAATGTACATTCAATAGACTCACACACCGCTCAACAGAAAAGTATCAGCCAAAAAAAACAACGTTTAAACGATTCCCAATCGACAAAATGGAATCGCCTTTGAATAGTATGTTTTCTTTGGATGAATTTCTTTGCACCCGCCAGAACGAAACACCTCACTCTGCAGAGCCGTGTCGTCAAAATCAGGAGATCACTTTTCTTATTGAATCTATTTTTCAATGAGATAGGAATAAGATAGTATCCTTTATAGAGCAATTACGAGACGTTAACCTCATGTAATGGTTGTAACTCACGCAATGAGGCATACCAAATGTGGAGGTTACTTTAACCTTTCGCCATTATTCTTCGCAGATACGATATAAAAAGTGGCCCAGTAACCGGGATAGCCGGTTAGAGGATAATACAAACAATATATTACAAATGCTGAGTGGGACAATTAACAGCTAATGATGTTCTCAGATCGGAGATAATGTTCCGATTTGAAAAGATCCATGCATCTTGAAACTCGGTGATAAGTTCTTCACACATAAATGAAAAAACGCCACAGAAATTAATTTTACACTGTCAACCACTTTTTCATTCTCAAATGGCATCCGAAGCAAGAAAAACCGCATTGAAGCTTATCAAGGATTACAACTTCTTGATGATCTCTAAATCATGGTGCCCGGATTGTCATTATGTTTACAAAATCTGGGAAAAGTATGGCGTGGAAGACAAGGTACACATCATCGAGTTTGATAAGTTCGAAGACCAGAGGGAAGCATTTGAATTGGAAAAAGCTTTCACAGAAATTGCTGGACGTAAATGGGTCCCCACACTTTTCTTTAACCAAAAGCGGTTTGGAACAGAGGCTGACTTGAAGGACTTGCGCAAAAAGGGATTATTGGAGGAGAAGTTCAGAGAAGAAGGCTTGTTATAGAGCAGAGAAGTGTTTTATGTGTATATTCATTTAATACCCAACATATAGTAAAGCAAAAATGAAACTTTGTTCTTTCAAGAGTAGCTAAGGTATCCAAAGGTTAGCGTGAATTTTTGAAAAAGATAGATAAAGTTACTTTTCATACTGTTTCATTCATATTCATTTATGGTACAAAGCTATTTGATAAGAATTTAAGCAGACAATGGGAATTCACCAGCCCATTGGGAAATCTCGGCCTTCATGGCATCCAACTTAGCGTCTTCACCCTCCAACACCTTCTTCTTGAAGTCCTTCAACTTGTTGGCTTCAGTAGGAAGGTTGGCTTGAATCTCCTTGGCGTAGTTGACAGCGAAGTCAATGTAGCTAACAATCTTCGCGAAGTCAGCTTCACCCAAACCTCTAGTGGTCATGGCAGGAGCACCAATTCTAACACCACCTGGCACCAAAGCGGACTTGTCACCTGGAATAGAGTTCTTATTCAAAGCAATGTTGATTCTTTCACAAATAGTCTCGACTCTAGCACCGTCAATTTGCTTGTCTCTCAAGGAAACCAACACCATGTGGGAGTCAGTACCGTGGGAAACCAACTTGAAACCTCTCTTGAGGAACTCGGCTTCCAAAACCTTAGCGTTCTTCAAGACTTGTTCTTGGTACTGCTTGAATTCTGGGGTAGCAGCTTGCTTTAAAGCGGTGGCCAAAGCAGCAATAGTGTGGTTGTGAGGACCACCTTGGTGACCTGGGAAAACGGAGAAGTTGATTGGGTTTTCCAAATCGTACAAGATCTCTTGACCGGTCTTTGGGTTGATGGATCTAACACCTCTTCTGAAGAAGATCATAGCACCTCTTGGGCCTCTCAAAGACTTGTGGGTGGTGGTGGTAACAATGTCAGCGTAATGGAATGGGGATGGAATAACACCAGCAGCAACCAAACCGGAAATGTGAGCCATGTCAACAACCAAGTAAGCGCCAACCTTGTCAGCAATTTCACGCATTCTCTTGTAGTCAATCAAACGACAGTAAGCAGAGGTACCAGCAACCAAAACCTTAGGTCTGTACAAGATGGCAGTCTTCTCCAACATGTCGTAGTCAATCAAACCAGTTTCCAAGTCAACTCTGTAAGGCATGGTCTCAAAGTAGGTGGAGACAGCAGAAATCTTTCTGGAGTCAGTTTGGTAACCGTGAGACAAGTGACCTCCGTGAGGCAAGTCCAAACCCATCAATCTCTCATGAGGCTTCATGATAGCTTGGTAGACTTGCAAGTTGGCAGGGGAACCGGACAAGGTTTGCACGTTAACACCCCACTTGTCAGGGGTGACGTTGAACGCCTTCAAGGCTCTCTCTTGACACAAGATTTCCATCTTGTCAATTTGCTCGTTACCACCGTAGTATCTAGCACCTGGGTAGCCCTCGGAGTACTTGTTACACATTGGAGTTCCCAAGGCGTCGAAGACAGCCTTGGTGGTGAAGTTTTCACTGGCAATCAAGACAATAGAGTGCTTTTGTCTGTCGACCTCAGCCTTGATGATGGCATCAACCTCAGGGTCGGTGTCAGCCAAGCGGCCTTCAACCATTTGCTTGTGGGAGTCAGTCAAAGCGTAAGACATTTTGGATGTGGAAATTTGTGATGTGGAAGGAGAAAAGAAATCTTTGAGAGGAAGGGCAAGCGGGGCGTATTATATGCGAGCACGCGGGTCTGACTCTGATAACATTTTCAGAGTCAATACAGGTTTTAAATTTCTCTGACTGATGCAGGCGCGAAAAGAAATTAGGTCGAATCAGTGTCAGATTAATTAATATATTGAGAAATACTTAATATAAAGACGACTCCCATAACGTTTATGAGTTACGGACAAAAATCTGATCTCTATTTGCGACGCATGAACCGGCGTGCTTTCCGATATGATTGTGTATGAATAAAGCGCTGTTGGTCTTAAAGTGCGCTCGTGCGCTCGTGCGCTCGTGAAGTTCAGGCTAAAAAAGTGTGACCCTCAATCTATGCGCAAAGGCCAATTTGGGAACGACGACACATAAACAGCTGGCGCCGCTGACAGTGAACAGGAGCAAATTGTAAGAAGAGTAGTGGGTCGAAACCAAAAACAAAGCAATAGGCACAATCATTAAAAATTTTTTAGTAGGTGTATACTGGTCACCATTGTCGATCTGTTCCCACATAGTCAAGTTGTCGTATGCCCCCGAGTTGAACTCGAAAGGAGTACCCTTGACCTGATGGAACATAATGTACGAGCCAATATCGTACACAACATTGGTCAAGGTCCACTTCCAATCGTTATCGAAAACAGTTATGATGTCCAAGAAAAGTTTAAGGAAAATGATCAACACTATGTGAATAATCCATGCACCTTTGTAATTTACCCAATCAGCATTTAGGTTAGGGTTTAGGGATTGATCAATCTTTGTATCCAACGTATCTGGTTCAAGGTGTTGGATGATTGAAGACGAACGTCTTTTGCGTGGCGAAACCGCATGAGGATGAGAAGGAGTAGGGGTAAGAAGAAGGCCATCTTTGTCGCTCAAGCTACCTCGTTTCGGGCTGGTCATCATTCTTTTGGGTATCTTAGGTGAATCCAAAAAGGTTTTCGGAATTGAAAGCGTTTTTCAGCAGAAAGTAGGAGTAATGAATGTCGCTTTCGGAGTTGAAACTATTCAGTATGACTTAAGCGAACTTGCCGTCACATCTAAATCTCACTGAGGAGTGATCAGTACAGGTTACCCGGATATCACGTGATATGTCACCCATCGCCCTCGAGGCTATGCTTACGTCACCCCAGAGATGATTCAATTCAATGGCGCCAAATTTATCTTAGATTATCTTAAAATTAGCATTTAACTGTCTTCATGGTCACATGGCTGGACTTCCATAGTCTTTAACATCTTCTGTACACACCTAATCTGCGATAAACAATCCACCTGCATGCCATCCGGAGGAGGAAACAGCTAGCCATTTACCGGGCGACGGCTTCTTGATCTCTTGAGGGTCGGGTACTCGGAGATCTCTGTTTACTGCAATTACTGATCCGTCTGAAGTTTCCAGTAATTTTCCCAACCCGAGGCAACCATTGGCTTGCGACTCTAAGCCCCAACTCAAGAGCTTGCCTTTATCAGTGAGAGCGATGTAGTGGTAATCGCCAATGGCGATCTGTATAATCCCCCTATTTTGCAATTGATCTGGGATAATAGGCTCGCAGAAGTCGTCGTCGGGACTCAATTTGCCCAATAACACTTGTTCGTAATTTGTAAATACCGCGAAAGATTGGTAGCACCCCGAGAGTTTAGTGAAAGACGCTTCAGTCTTGTTCTGTTTGTTATACTTCGACAACCACTTGTTAAAATTTTTCATTGAAGAAACTGAAATGGTGTCATTGGCATCCTCATGGGAGTGGGCCATAGCAGATGCATTCAAATGGTATCGGTAAATATCCCCATCACGGTTGATATACACCACACAGTCTTGTAAAGTAATATAGTCAACAGCCGATTTCAGGTCTGGTATCACTAAGTAGTTCGCTCTCACTTTGAAATTTCCAGCCTCATAATCGTCCTTTAAAACCGAGTCTCGAGAATACCACACTATTATGCCCACTCCGGTCATAAAACAGGACGATAAGTTCCACCCTGCGGAGACACTTCGGATCCGGCCATGGATCCCAGGAAAAGTCACCTCCACACCTCTCTTCCAGTCTGTATTTCCGGAATCCCACGTAAATACACAACCTTCGTCATCCAAGGCTAAGAAATGTTTTCTTCCGCTAGAGATACTGGTTACGATTCTGTTCTCAAGATACCAATTGCGAGGAAGACTCATGCGCGTAACAAACGAGCTCTCTTTGATTTCTTCTCTCCTTAGTTCCAGGGGAAAACTTTGTTGTTCTGGAGGAAGTATTAGGTTTGGGTTATCGGCACTTCTTCTGTGAGTCTGAACTCCTCCCCCCGGAGTTTGATGCCGAAGGAATGGCGAAATCCCTATGAATGGACTGATTTCAATGCGAGGTTCATAATCTGCCTGTAACGAGCCAGGGGTTGATACCCCTTGGTTACCACCGTAACCAGATCCAATACAGTATATCTCCCCATTTGTTAAAGCCTGGAAACTGTATCCACCTGCGTGAAGTTGTTCGATGATTGAAGATTGGAAATTGGGCACCTCTGTAGGGGTATGAACCCCAAAAGACCCTTCTGATCGATTGCCTTCCGGAATGTCACGTAAAAGATACCCGAGACGACCTTGGTTCCCAGAGCCCCAGGTGTAGAAGTTTAAAGACTTATCAGTTCTCTTCTTGAAAAGATACTCCCAATTGTAGTCCTTCAAGTTAAGAGGCGTAAGTTTGCCAAACTTCTGGATGAACAACGTGTGGTAGGCATCATTGCTACTCAAGAAAGCGAATAATAGCTTGCACGTAAGAGAAAGATTAAAAATGTCTGATGGGTTCAAATGTTGACACAAATTCGAAACGATAATATCATCTCCCAAATCAACGAAACCTGTCATGGTGAGAAATGAAGAGTAATTGGGTCGCCCCAGCTTTTGCAGTCATACAGGTACACATGAAATGCGGCACCGTTAACAATGGCGTCTCCTACCGCATTCAACACAGGACATCATTAAAACAGGGCCTCGACTACATCTAGGTGATCATTTGACGGGATATCCCTGTTTTTCTGAAGTTGGCCCGAGGTTTATTTTCGAAATTCGGTTTCTCTCGTGAGCCCCTTGGCATTGGAGTCAGATGCAAACAAGTGGCAACCCGTATTAAGTATACAGGTCGTTGTCGTCGTATGTCACCCCATCTGCCAATCCAGGTCCTCTAGGATTGCAAATATTATCTGAGCAGAGAAGACCGTATTATAATACAAGTAAGCGTATCCTAATTTGCGAAAACACGTAAGCGGCACCCTAAACTCTAGAAGAATACGCACACTTCACTGTGAATCGGCTATTGCAGTTCCGGTCCACCGAAGACTAACTCACAAAATTATGAATTACATAAAATATGGAACAAGAACATTGTAAATGCTAGCAGATGCCAATTTCGACACCACGGCTAACAATGGCACAGTTTCTAGAATATTCTAACTCCTGGCCACTTTTGCGCTTGTTGCACCCGCGATCACCGACAGTGGTGTTTTTGTTGCGCTTGTTCCTGTCTATCCGCCGGGTACACATATTTGCGTGGATTTTTTTCTCCGGCGGAGTCAGTCTTATTGACAGAGTGTTTGACGATTGAGTTCTGGCTTTCAAGCAAAGGGACAGATTCTTATATCGTGCAGAAATCTTTCCTTCCTTCCACTGAAGACATTACTACACAAGATATTCTTGGGGACCCTGCTTTCAAATATCCACTAATCAGGACTTCGACAAAATGACCCAGTCCTCCGTTCAGAACAAGGACGTCTTTTTATTCATCCCAAACTTAATTGGGTATGTGAGAATTGCCACAGCCATCTTGTCGTTCATGACGATGAAGAACCATCCAGTTTGGACTCTGATATTATACGGCGTTTCCGGTTTCCTTGACGCTTTTGATGGCTACGCTGCAAGAAAGTTCAACCAGGGCACCAGATTCGGTGCCGTTCTAGACATGGTTACAGACAGATGTGCGACATCCTCCTTGATCTGCTACTTGTGTGTGCTTTACCCTCAATATTGTGTTATTTGGCAATTGCTTGTGTCGCTAGACTTGTCATCCCACTACATGCACATGTACGCCATGTTGACCTCTGGATCTGCGTCGCATAAGAATGTTGACAAGAAGTCCAAGCTTTTGAATTTGTACTATACGAACAGGACGGTTTTGTTTGTGGTGTGTCTCGTTAACGAGTTGTTCTATGTGGCATGCTATTTGCACTACTACGGATTTTTCTGGCCAGGAACGGTGTTGGTTTGGCTCAGTGCACCAATTTGGTTTTTCAAACAGGTTGCCAATGTTGTTCAAATGAAAAATGCTGCTATCATTTTGGTGGAAAAGGATGTTGAAGAGAGATCGTCAAAGAGCGAGTAAGTGCCGCGTTGTCTCTTACTGTCTGTGTGGAACATACGAATATATTTTCAGATTGAACTTCTGCTACCTAGGAATTCAAGTACATGATACCGCTCTCATCTCTTGTTTTCTGGACCAATATTTGTAGTCCGGTTTGAGAGTGCTTAATAAAGTCCTCAAAAGGTTTAGATTTCTTTAGTTGCTCCTTGAGCAAATCACTATGGTATGCCACCTCGGTTTCTAATTCAAAACACTTCCGGAGCATCCTTAAGTTGGACAAACTTTTGAACCCTGTTATGCTCTTACTCAAAAACGATAAAAGCTTAGTAAACTTGTCCTTTGAGCCATTGACCGGAGTGTCATTTTTGGATGAAGCTCTGATGAAACCTGCGCAGCACCTTGCAAGCTCAAAATAGAGCCTTGAAATTAAATTTTGCCTCTTTGTGCGTATAACCACGGGTAATACTTCGATGCCTATGCTGTATGCGTCTTGGTAATAGTCAGATGAGTTCAAGTGTGAAATAAATGTAACGAATCCTTCAGCTAGTGCAAGTCCAAACCCCAATTTACGTGCCGCTTGGAATTGATGCACGAAAAGCGATAACTTTGGAAAATTGGAGTTAGATTGAACGAGAATCTCAGCTTTCAAGAGAGAAACTCTGATTAACCTAAGCATGTTTGGCAGATTTCCATAGCTTCTTGCTGAAAGGGATTTCATTTTTCTGTTCAAAGTATCAACGCTTTTGGAAAAGTTGCCATGTGCTGCTTCAACTAGGACTGCAAGTCTAAGTTTTTCAAACTGGCTCTCTTCATCTAGAACTTCGTCTTGCGGGAGAATTTTGAGGAGTTCTGAAGCTTGGATGTGCCTTCCCTTATACAAATGAAGCTGAATCTGGGATATAATTATCCTGGACTGCAACGAACGACTTTGAGAGGCGTTATTTGAAAATTGTGGAACGCGCTCCTTTAGGCTCAATATCAAGCTTTCTGCTCCATCTTTTGAATATTCTTGCTGATGCTTTTGAATCAATAGGGAAAGAAACTCATTGGTAGATCCACTAACCTCGCCATAATCTAATCCAATCTGGTTATAGATATCGCTCAAGTGAGGATAACCAACTTCATTCCACATCGTTGAAGCCATCTCACAGCAGTTGATGAAAGATGTACGTTCATCGTGAACAGAAATGTATAGCGATTTGAAAAGACTTTCGTAATAGCTAGCAAATGAACCTCCACTGGCGATTAAGTACTCTGTTTCAAACCTGAAACTCATGGCTGTCAACAGCAATGATACTGCTTGTGACTTCTTGATTAAAAATTCAAGTAGCTTCAGTTCGTTACTATTTCGGTAAAGACTTTGTTTCTCCCACAAATGGGGTTTTTGTCTCATAAAGTCAAAAAGCCACGAAAGAACATATGTGAGGGTGCTATTATCCTTATTCTCCCTCGCGACCGATATTGCCTCCTCTATTGAGTCCAATGCCTTCTTATCCTCACCAAAATACTGATGAAGAGAAGCACGCGATATTAATGCAAAATGGTAAAAATATTTCGATCCTTTAGAAACCATATAATCAAAGTATTGGTGAAGCGAGTCAAACGCTCCGTGGTAGTCGCCTTGGTGTAAGTGTTCAAGGTACTGAAGAAAATGATAAGAAGGCAAATGGCTGAAATGGGTCTTCTGTACATTGTTGTATTCTGAATCGGGCGAAGCCATGTATCTCATGATGGATTTGAGTTCTGGGGGCGTTTGAACCCCATACTTTTCGAGCAATTGAACCTGAGTGTCAACTAATAATTCGAGGTCTTGCTTTGCGATTGTTGACACAGATGAATCCTCATTTGGAACGATTGGTTCGAGCCCAACGCAGTTCTTGAGCTGATTATTTAAATTCTCGTAGAATTGATCGTCATTCTCAATCCTTTTGGGCATTCTTGACGCCTCGTGCTTTAATTGGCTCTCCCATGTCCTAAATAACGGTGATGACGGGACATTTTCTTCAGAAAAGATGGGAGCGAGCCTCTTATAGCCGTTAGATACGAGCTTTTCGTAAGTATCTATGGATGATGCTCTGTAGTGACAAACTGATTGGTATAAAAGTAAACTCTCATCGAACTCGAGGAGCTTGGCTGCGACTGCAATTTTCTGAACGAATCTTCCAATGATCGATCTTGGTGATACAAGATCGAATCGACTAGTTGATATGTCGGTGGGGCTCAGAAGATATGAGTATGACTCGACAATAAGGCGGTGTAGATCCTCCACATTGTTCAAGCCCCAAAATAGACTTAGAAGTTGGAATTGGGCGGTGGTGATATCTTCATTCAGGAACTTCCGAGAGAAGCGAGATTCACTGTCCGACTCTGAAGACTCGAACAATTGACATAGGTCTTTTAAAGTGGGACTAACTTTGATGCATTTGTTTTGGATCATCGGCTGACCTTCAAGCTGGCGGGCCAAGATTCTCAATATTCTGCTTCGACATCGCAAATCCCCTGCAAGATAAAGCTTTACTAGACATAGAAGAGCGATTCTGTTCGGTGATAACTCCTCAGTTATCAATATTTTGTGCTGGGTAGCCATGGAATGGGATCAAAACACGCTCCTACGCAGATTCAAATCGTCACATTCACGTGCGCACAAAGGCGTTCCATAATTAAACCTATATATCATGTAAGGATTAGCCTTCAAGAAAGGGCGTGTGGTCTAGTGGTATGATTCTCGCTTTGGGCGACGGTTTGGCTCACCAAACTGACATACAAGCATGCGAGAGGCCCTGGGTTCAATTCCCAGCTCGCCCCTTTATTTTTTGTGCTTTCACAACAATTTTTTATTTTTTTTAAAAAAATAAAACCTATAAAATTACCTAATTATAAAATCGCTCAGTCATCAAGAAGTGAATATTGGTGTAAAAGAATGCAATCCCCACCTCTTTCGGGATCCAAACCGTACGTGTAGAAAAAGCCCTCGGACGTAACAACATTAATGTATAGGAGATTCGCGGGAATATCCTCTTTCTTTGAGTTGAACGAAGAGGGAGATTTCAGTAGAGCGAGTGTAGAATCCGCGTCTCTAGCCAACGCTCCAGCCTGATCTAAATCTTCAAAAAATTCAGAACTCATGATTGCAATCGACTTGACGTCCTTGTTGTTCGTTTGAATTTTGAGAGACGCAAAATGTCTGGTTGGCTCGAGAATAGACGAAAATCTAGAGGGTAAAAAGTCGCCCATCTTCTGAGCTGCTCTTCTTCCCAAACTTTGCGACGACCGACGAATAAGGCGTGCCACCGATAATCTGTTTTGGTCAATCACTGGTTCTGTCTTATCACGATTCTCATCCGCACCGGAAAAATTAGACGAGGCACTATTGAACGAGCCGGTCGAACCCTGGGATAGCTTGCGGAGCTTCTGAGGGGCTTCGAAGTGTGGATCGTACCCTTCTATAATATCCTCTGGGTCCTCATTGTCTTCCTCATCCGCATCAATATCACTATCGTCCTCAGTCAAATCGCCCTCATTTTCATCACCATTTCTCGGGGCTCCATCTGAGGCTAGTTCGCCCTCTTCGTTGATGGTGGTGTATTCTGCACCAGCTGGCTTGTTCTGCTTGTTTCTTTTTTGCTTCTGCTTATTCGCCAAGAGCTCTTCCTCCCCCAAGCGGAAAACGTGAACCGTCCCACTGGAGCTGGTTGCAACCACATAATTACTTCTTTTGCTGAAATTGAGCGAGTAGATTGTGGTAGGGTAAGTGCCTCTTCTGAACTGATACATCTTCACGCCTGTTTCAACGTTAAATACTCTGACAATGGTTCCTTTGTCCGACGCTGTAGCAAGAAGTTTTCCATCGCTCGATAGACACATTGCAGCCAAAACTGACTTGTGAGCTTCGATCACCGCCAACGGCTGCAATGCGTCTAGGTCAAAAATAATCACATCACCTACTCGATTGGGTGCATTGCTAACCGACTGGATGTTGTTTTGCACCGAATTCAAGCCTCCATTGGTGTTGATTCCGGTCACGAGAAGAGAGTCATGAGTGATAGTCTTTGGGGGCGACGGATAGGCCAACAAGCTGTTGCCCGATTCTTTAGAAACCACATCCGACACAGTACATAAGCCCTCGACATTTGGACTGGTTTCAATGGTATGAAGAAGCTTCATCGTGGCAATCTCGTAGATATAGATCTGCTCCTCCAAAACAACCACCATTCTGTGTCTACTGAGCTTGACCAGTAAAATAGTGGAAGGGAAAATGAGATCACAAATGGTAGTTCCTCTCTTTGTGTTGACCATCTTTAGCTTTCGGGGCAGAGACCCTGACTCCTCGCCAATAGGGACAACTGCCAAGAGCGAGGTGCAATAGAGCATTTCCAAGATTCCGACCGACTCGTTTTTTTTCATATCGTAACACTTGGTCAAACTGGGCTTACAAGAATATATTTTATAGCCATTTGTAAGCCCCACGGCGACACAGGACGAATCCTGGTTGAACGTTATAAAGTTGACACTGGAGTCCTGGGTTTCCACTTCATTGGAGGCACCCATGCTTTCTGAATCACTGTCTTTTAAATCCATATATCGGACGGGGTAGTTCATGTACGCGTTCCCAACCAATTGCGATTTGAGCATAATCCGTCTGTTACACCAGTAAATGACACTAGCGTATGCGATAACAAAGCGGGACCTTTCCCCTGTGACGGATGTATGGATGTTTTGTGTCGCTGCGTGGGTGGGGTTTTGCCTGTATCACGTATCGGGGCCGACAATTTCTACAGAATATTGTGACCCGTATTTGTCCTATTTATTTGGCCAATGTGAGAAAATGAGTATCTGTATTGATTTGAAGTGATGGACGAAGAAAAAATCTCACTTCTAGAAGATATGTGTCCGTGCTCTTCGATCGGAGAGTTGAGCATAATTATTCTTTAACATAAATTTCTCAAACCCACCAATTAAATGCAAAATCTACACAAGGGCCAATAAAATCAGTAAATCATTTTTTTTCAAACCTAGGTAGCCTAAGACATATTTACAGCATGCTGCTTATGGCAGATAAATTTAGATCTGTTTGGATAACCAAGTGGCAAACCGAATCACCATTTCTTCTGTGATGTCATGAATCGCGCCTTGTTCGTAGAACACCTCAGTGGATTCATTACTGTTTTGGTACATGTCCGTCCATAACTTGGTGATTTGTGGAGGAACAGTAGGATCTTCACTGTAGAACGCCGCAAACATCTTGATTGACCTAAAGGGGAAGTTCTCCAAAATTTCAAGGTCTTGTTTGCTGATGAGCTCGTGGAACGATTCAGGGTATTGGTCTTTCTGTTCTCTGTTCAAGTTGAGTTCATCATAGGTGCAATAAAGAAGCTTTTTACTGTAATCCTTTGACTCCTTCAACCGGGTAACAAGCAAAGTAGTCAAATCGCTGCAGCCAACATTTGGATTGATAATCGATACCAATTCAGGGTACTGGACGGCAAAACGGATCACGACATGAGCCCCCACAGAATACCCCGAGAGAATATTGAAATACTTGAATTTGAGCCCCTTTTCTCTCATGGAACTCCCGAGGAGAGAGTCCAAATTCAAATAACTGGGAAGGAAGTCCATGATAAGCTTGAGATCATAGATAGTACCTTGAATACCGCTGATCATATCCATACCGTGTGTCTTGTTACCTGATTTCCAGGATGCGTTTTTCGATTCGTCAACGGTTCTGGCACCATGGTTTCTAATATCAAACGTAACAGGTATGACAGGCGCAGACGAGTCCAGCTTCAAGTTTTCAAGGATTTTTATACCAGTGGCTTCGGTGTAAACGTAATTACCAGTTCTGTGATGAATCAAGTATAGGAAGTTGAGCTGAATCGAGTCCAAGTCTGGATTGGGTCCAAGGCTTTTCACGTATGGTGCAATTGCGTCGGAATTGTAGACGTAGGTGGTGATGCCTCCAATAACAAATTCCTTTTTGGAAAATTTGCTGAGATCGACGTTGAATTGGATCATTTTGGGTCAGTGGAACAGATGAGTGAGTGGAGTATATCGATTCACCAAATGTGGGGGTGCGCACAACTGAAGAATCACCGGAGCGCAATTCTCCATTAATTGATATTACAGACACAATTGACGTTCGAGCCATGCGACTCAAGATTGCCACATTTCTATCTTTGACAATGTATACTGGCATATTTTCCCTGAATTGGGTATTTATCCCCGAATTGGATATGTGCTTCTATCCCCGGCACTTGTAAAACATCTTGTCTTACCAAAGGTTGCTGCGGCCTTGCCCATTTAATCCCAGACAGTCCAAATCTCTCGGATTACTACGTGGGGGTACCGTATCGAGCGTTTTATTGAGGATCCGTTCCTACTTCAAATAACGGGCGAAAAATCCCAACCATCTCTTCAACTATCGAAAGAAAAGCAAGCGTGGTCTCGGATCTGAGTGAGATGGACAGTCACGCGCTTACCCTCCACACTAACCATGTTCCCCCTAGTTCTGCAAGCGTAACTCACAGTATTAGTACACTGTATTAGTACACCGTATTAACACAACGATGAATAACCCAATAGAGTTCCACCGGGTGGCCAGAAACATTTACCCCTCTCAATCCTGCGCAGCGTTTCTCATGTGAAGCGAGAGAATCTCACAGGCCTCGGACTCCGCGTTCGCCCTGTTTATATAAAACACTTACATCAAGACCTTCTGATTTTTTGCAATCCAGCCCATTTCTTTAACATATTTTCTTGCAATGCCATCGACTAGGCAAAAGAAGGTATCATCTGCCGCAAATAATGGCGCTGCTCCAAAAACACTGTCAAGGACAACCAAAGGCGAGGCGTCGGAGTCGGTTCCAAAGGAAATTAAAGCCGATGCACCAGAATCTGTTTTGGCTTATACTGCCCTTTCCGACATCCCAGGCATCGTGGAGAATATTACCGAAAAGCACTTTTCTGAACGCAAAACCCACTCGGTTCAATTTCGGTTGAACCAATTGAGAAACCTTTACTTTGCAGTCAAGGACAATGTCGATGATCTTTGCGATGCTTTGTACCAAGACTTTGGACGGTCTCCCACAGAGACATATACCTTAGAGTATCTAGTGTTCATGAATGAATTGTTGCACACGATGGCTCACTTGCACAAATGGACAAGACCCACTCCAGTGGACGGGTTGTCGCTTGTGATGAAACAAAACCCCGTTTTCGTGGAACACATTCCTTTGGGTGTGGTACTTGTGATTGCGCCGTTCAACTATCCGTTACTTTTATCGCTCTCCTCGATTGTCGGTGCGCTTTCCGCTGGTAATTCGGTGGTGTTGAAGTTGTCGGAGCTTACCCCACATTTCACCACCAAGCTCACCGAGATTCTCACAGCTGCACTTGATCCTTCCGTGTTTGCCATGGTCAACGGTGCAATCCCTGAAACAAACGCTCTTTTGGACCACAAATTTGATAAGATCATGTACACTGGGTCAACAGCCGTGGGTACAATTATTGCCAAGAAAGCAGCAGAAACATTGACGCCAGTTCTCTTAGAGCTTGGTGGCAAATCCCCCGCCATTGTTTTGGATGACATTAATGATGGCGATATTGATACTGTCGCTCGAAGAATTGTGTGGGGCCGTTTTACCAACTCGGGCCAGACATGTGTTGCGGTCGACTATGTTTTGGTGCACGAAAAGGTGAAGGAAAAATTGGTGACGGCGATCGTTAAAGTGGTGGAAAACAAATTTTACAAGAATTTGGACGCCAAGGATCCATCCTATACTCATGTGATACATCAACGTGCGTTTGAATCGTTGAAAAACATGATTGAATCCTCCTCGGGTCATATTCGCACTGGTGGTGAATATGACACAGAAACAAGATACATTTCCCCCACCGTGATTGACAATGTTGATTGGACAGATTCAACCATGAAGAGAGAAATTTTCGGCCCCGTGTTGCCGATCTTGCCGTTTTCGGATTTGTCCAGTGCTGTGCGTGAGGTTACGAGGTATCATGACACACCTTTGGCTTTGTACATCTTCACGTCCGGACCTCAATCGCGGGCCAAAAACCCGGCGGTGGAGTTTATTCAATCAAATATCCGTTCAGGTGCCACGATGGTCAATGATTGCTTGATGCACGTTTCTTTGGCCAATGCTCCATTTGGCGGAATCGGGACGTCTGGTCAAGGTGCGTATCACGGCAAATACTCGTTCCAAGCATTCTCGCACCAGCGGACGGTAATGGAAAATAAACTTACGATGGACTTTGCATTGAGCTCTAGATATCCTCCGGGCTCTCTGTCAAAGACGGATGTTCTTGAACATTCTATGACCCCTTACAATGGGTCTGTGTGGTTTGGACGCACGGGCAACGTCAAAGAAAAGGGCCCAAATCAGCTTTGGTCAGCATGGAAGAGCGTCATGGGAGTTGGTGCTTTGATTTACTATTTTGTGAACTCAATGTGATTTATGTCGTTCAGTATAGTCGTTCAGTTTAATATAGTTCAGTTTAATGTCGCGCAGTATAATTCGTATAATGCCGTTCAGTATATTATATGATATCTGCACCTTCATATGGGTCGATTGCAAAATCGAACCCGTGACGCGCCGTTGCAAGCGGAGGGCAAAACACCCTTACATCCTCATTGATCTTATCTTGATCCGGCAAAATCACTTACGCCCCCAACAACATGGCATTCACGGTCTCAATCAAAAACGCGGGCAAGGTCCATGAAATTGAATTAGAGGATGATTCAACAGGATTGGTTTTCAAGCAAAAGATTCAGGCAATCACCCAAATTCCTGTGGAGCGCCAAAAGATCTTGGTAAAGGGAGGGAAGTTGAGCGATGAAGTGCTTGTTTCGTCTCTCAAGATCAATCTCAAGAACCCCATCATGGTGCTTGGAACGCCAGACAAAGATTTGCCAGTGTTTGATGCCAAGAAACACGTATTTTTAGAGGATTTGAACGAAAATCAATTGGTGAAAGTGTCTGAGGATCCATCTGGTTTGTTGAATTTGGGAAACACCTGCTACTTGAATTCTTCGTTGCAGGCGCTTTTTTACATGAAAGATATTTCTGACAAGGTGAAGAAGTCTGCTGGCGGTGCAAACAGTATGATTACCACCTTAAAAGGTATTTTCAGCGCCATGGAGAAGAAGCAGCAGAATGTGGATCCAACCTTGTTCCTCATGCAATTCAGAGCGCAGTTCCCTCAATTTGCGGAGCGAGAGATGGGTATGTTCAAGCAACAAGATGCGGAAGAGGCACTTTCTCAGATTTTGAACGTTTTGGGTTCCCATCTCGACATTAACGACTCCATCCGACTTGACTTTAAGACCGTCACCAAGTGCTTGGCCCTTCCTGAGGAGACTTCTACGGTTGGATTTGACACTTCGTTTAAGTTGAATTGTCATATCGACATCAAGACGAACTTTTTGAGAGATGGAATCTTGAACGGTTTGACTGATTCGCTCGAGAAGCACAATGACACATTGAACGCGAACGCGGACTATGAAGTGACCAAAACAATCACCAGGTTGCCGAAGTACTTGACAGTGCAGTTTGTGAGATTTTTTTGGAGAAGGGATACGGGAAAGAAGTCTAAGATTTTGCGGAGAGTGCAATTTCCATTCGAGCTAGATGTATCGGAATATCTTGATGATTCTATTAAGCAAGAAAAGACTGAGGTCAGAGATAAGTTGCACAAGATCGAGAAGGATAGCACAGATCTCATTAGAGATTTCAAAAAGACGAAAAAGGACACGTCGTTGAACCCCAAGGAACAGCAAGAGGAAGAAGAATTGAAGATCGAGTCGATAAAATCGAAATTTAAGGACGACTTTGCTTCGGTGTTGCCAAAGGATATCAACTTGGACACAACTACAGAGAACCCCTCGTCGGTGTACGAGTTGCAGGCGGTGATCACTCACCAAGGCTCATCTGCTGATTCTGGCCACTACCAGTCGTTTGTCAAGGATGACAAAGATCTCGAAGGAGAAAAGTGGTGGAAATTCAACGACAACAAGGTTTCGTCTGTCAGCAGAGAGAAGATCGAGGCATTGGCCGGCGGCGGAGAGAGCGACTCGGCGTTGATTCTCATCTACAAGGCTAAAGGTTTCTAGATAGAGAACATAGTACAAGACCTAAAACCCACGACATCCTTTTTCATATGCGCCATGTATTGAAGAAATGCTTATTTACATACTGTGAACCAACTTCTTGAATTGTTCAACCTCATCCCAGCAGTTCAACGGCTTACCCTTGTTGTCTTTCAAACACGCAATCACCGATTGTCTCGCGATCTTGATGTCGTCACTGAGGTTCACTTGAACGAGCTTAGCGCTTTCTTGCAAAATGTTGTTCAACTTAGAGATCTTTTCGTTGGACGAAGAAACCGAAAGCGTCGCCTCTCCCTCTTTGGACAATGCATCGGCGGTAGTGGTTTGGAACTTCTTGATGGTTTCGGCCTCCAAATTTTTCAATTCGGATGCGACTCTCTCTTGAATATATTTTTCGGTGTATTGGGCTCTAGTGTAATCCGACTCTTGGGAGTTCTCCAAATGAGACAAGAAGGATGCACTGAAGTCCACTGGTGCCGTGGGAGTGTAAACCTTGGTTTCAGGCTTGGAAGCGGAGGAACCCATTTTCTGATATGGTTAGCATTCTGATACTTGGGATCAGCACGAATAAAACTTTTTAGCCAACATTAAAGCCACCCATGTTTCATAATACAAAGCACATACCTTTAGCTGTGAAATTGATCACAGGTGGAGTTTGTTCTTAGAGGTGAGATTACGATTGGACAGACAAACGTGCGAAGCACAAAACTACAAGGACCGACTCCACCACCACTTTGGTGACGGTAAAACTTAAACAGCACTCCTCCGTAGACAGCAATTGAAACATTGGTTCGGAATTTATGGCTCTAATTAATAGACATTGTAGGGCCACAGGAATTCTGCCCAACCGGGGTTTTGTCGGATTTAGCCAATGGTGAGGTTGCCGTTTCCGAAAACAGCCCCCGGCGATTTCCTCCCACAAGCCATTGCTGATACAGATATAGCGGTGGTTGATAGATCCGAATCTTTGGTGCCACGCCACCAGTGGCAGCACTACCATCACGGCGGAGGGGAAATCAGCAAAATTGATAATCGCACGACCTAAAATACCTGACGAGATCGCTTCATCTTGAGGAACACTTACAAGTCAACAAGAAGATGTCCGTGCAATACCATCAACCTTCTAACTTTGATAAATTCAAGATGGGTGCCATCATGGGTGGCACTGTCGGCGTGTGTGTCGGTGTTTTGTTCGGTGGATTTTCCATTTTGCAACATGGTGCTGGACCTAACGGTGTCATGAGAACTTTGGGCCAATACATCATGGGGTCGGTTGCGACCTTCAGTTTGTTCATGTCTATTGGATCTGTGATCAGATCTGAGACGGGCTACCAAGCTTACGAGAGAGCCATGTTGCAGTCGCAAAGAGAGAGATTGAGAAAGATCTACGGATTCGAGAACTAAAGAAATCTCTCCAGGAGCAGCTCATTGTAAATAGGGAAATGAAGTGCCATTTCAGCCCAGAATGGAAACAGGCGACAGCCTTGTGTATGAAAGAATATTCTCAATTGCCGATGTAGTCCTCGAGGGGGAGTGGGGGCCGCAGTGCTAAACACCACTAAGCGATGAACGGGCTCGACCCAAGCTTTGAGTCGAGCTCTGAGTCGATCGCTGAGTCGAGCTCTGATTTGATCTCTGAGGTTCAGTTGAGCTCTGAGGTTCGGTCAGATTCGGGAAAACAAAACACCCGATTCTCAAGTACTCGACTCGCCAAGAGTATAAGTCTATATGCTATTTCAAATACTCGTGGTTTACTTGTGGTCCCACTCGAAATGCAGATGGTGCAGTCCATCGTCAAGGTGGTACAGGTACGTCAAGCCAAACTCTGGAACCTTGTAGAAATCCAGCTTCCCCTGCTGCTTGGCCAAGTCCAAAAGCTTGTTTTTCGGCTCCAATATCGGCTCCGAGCTGAGCTTAAACGTTCCAAAATGAACCCCAAGCACATACCGGGAATCCATGGCCGATGCAATGTGGAGACTCTCCTCCGGCGAGATATGGCGCGGTTTCTGGTGCCACGAAGGGCAGTACTGGCCAATGGGGAGTAATGACAATGTCACGGGCCCGAATTTGCGTCCGATGGTATCGAACAAGTCCTTGACATACCCAGTGTCACCCGCATGGTACAACACGGACTGGCCGTTCTTCTGGAGAATGAACGAGCCCCACAAGGAGGTGTTGGAGTCCACCACGTGGCGCCCGGACCAGTGCATGGCCGGCACACACACGATTTCATAGTTGTCTGGAAGTACGGTGTCGTTTTTGGTGATGTATTTGTTGAGCGGAAGCTTGTCCCACCAGTCCATCTCCACCACGTTGTAAATGCCTTTTCGGGCCAACGTCAGCTTCACGCCCAACGGAACGATCCACGTGGCCGAGTTGCCGATTTCTTTGGCTGCGTGCAAGTCCAAGTGGTCCGGGTGGTTGTGGGACACAAACACAAAGTCGAGTTTGTTGGCGGTGGCATAGCGCACGTCTTGCACGGTCATGGGCGACTTGACGAGCCGCTTGGGGCCAAAGTTTTCGTCGATGAGGTGATCGCCGAAAATGGGGTCGGTGAGGATGTTGATGCCGCTCACCTGGACCAACGAGCACGATTGGCCGAGCCAGGTGAAGAGCATCTGGTTTCCCACGGATTCGGAGGAGAGCCGGGAAAAGTCGTTCTGGGAGATGCATTGCGCCATGATCTGCGAGTTGAGGCGCATGAGCGCATAGTTGGGCCGGAATGTCTTCAAGAGATGGTCTACCGACGCAAAGTCTCCTTCCGGAGTGGGGTACTTGTCGTGGATCTCGATTTTGTTGGCGTAAAAGCTCTCGAAAAGCTCGATGATACGGACGGAGAGAAATTCGAACGCGGTTTGGGGCCGGTACTCCTCAAACGGGTTGACGAACATCCCCAGCACCGTGGCGGACTTGTACTTTTGCACCTCCGAGTCGGATTGGTGGAGTTGGTCATTTCGCTGTTTGATGATGGACGCTGTCCGCATGTGCATGTAAACCTCGAACGAGGTGTAGGATGCAAGCAAGCCGAGGCCGATTTTGGCTTTGCGGGAGAATCTGGAGCGGAATGCCATATGGTGGGTATGCGGTGAGTGTCTCTAGTGAAGGGCGAGTCTCTCGTGAAGTAGTCTCTAGTAGTGCGAGTCTACTGAAACAATGCGATCTACGGTGCGACGAATAGTATGTGGTACGGTGACACTACTACGGATGTTTGAACCGGTTCATCTGTTGCCGGAGGCTAGTTCCGACCCGTGGTGGAAAGTTCGTATTTCGCTGATTCAAATTTTGTTCGGGGCCACAGCCATAAATTGTCATCACCAAATAGCTAAGCGCACTGAATCTGTAGCACCGAGTATCATAAGATGTTTATGCTGTTCCTAATTCATACAACCTTTTTTAATGCACTGGATCCTTTATGATGCTACTGAGCCACACGTAGCAGATTCTGCACCGCCCAATACATTTATAATGCCTATATTGTCGCCACATCAGCCTGTGCAAATTGTACAGTCGTCTATTATCATACACCATACACCCGCAATCAATGCCATTAAGCTTGTCTGATTAGTGCTCTCCTGCTTGTCCGATTGGTCGCCGCCGATTAACCCTCACGCGATTAGTGCTTTCTCACAACACCAGAGGCATCAGCCTGCTTCAAAATATGCTTCTTGTAATCGTGGATGCTGCCTGGGAATCTGGTGACGGCCCCGTCTTCACTGACCCAGATCTCATTGCACACTCTCTCAATGGTGGAGACATCGTGCGACACCATCAAAACACCACCCTTGAAGTTGATCAATGCATCCGCAAGCGCATCCAAACCCTGGGTATCCAAGTGATTGGAAGGTTCATCTAGAATAAGAATGTGGGGCTGGTTCATACAAAGCGCCGCAAATGCCACTCTCGACTTTTGACCTCCAGACAACAACTGCATCTTCTGCAAACCCAACGTACCGGTGATACCAAACGAACCCAAGTGGCGTCTGTACTCTTCGTCCGTCTTACCGGGGAACGCCTTGGCCATCCACGAGACGGCGGAAAGACTCAAGTCCATGGCGTCCACGTGATGCTGGGCAAAATAGCCCACTCTCAATCTGCCGTTTCGGGAAATGTGTCCTTCCAACGGCGCAAGTTGGCCCAACAACATCTTCAACAACGTAGTCTTACCCGTACCGTTACCACCACAGAACGCAATACGCGAGTCCATCTGCACGTCCATTTCCACGTTCTTCAACAAAATCTTGTCCGGCGAGTAGCCAAACGTCACGTTGTGCATCTGCAAGATTGGGGGCGAGAGTCCATCTGGGTCAGGGAACTTGAATGTGATGACCTTGTCGTCCTCCGGAGGCTCCAACGCCGGCAACTTCTCCAACTTCTTGATACGCGACTGCGCCTCCGACGACTTGGCGGCGTTGTATCTGAACTTGTCGATAAACGCCTGCAAGTGCTGTCTGTACGCCATCTGGTTCTCGTACTCACGGCGCTGGTTCTTGATTCTCTCCTCTCTGGTGGCGTAGAACGAGTCAAAGTCCGAACCACGGTAGTAGTCCAACCGCTCCGAGTGCTGGTGCACGATGTCGGTAGCCACTTCGTTCAAAAACGCACGGTCGTGCGACACCACCAACACCGTACCTTCGTAGGTCTGCAAGTACTTGGCCAAGTAGGTGATGGATGGAACATCCAACATATTGGACGGTTCATCTAGCAACAACAAGTCCGGCTCACAGAACAACGCCCGCGCCAACGACAATCTCATTCTCCAACCACCGGAGAACGAGTTAGTGGGCATGTGTTGCGACTCCTGGGAGAAACCGAGACCGAACAAGATGGACGCAGCTCTGCTCTCCGCCTTGTCCGACTCCATCTCGTACAACTTCTCCGTGACCTCCGCCAAGTGCTTGTCCAAGTCGCCTCTCTCGTTGTCCAACTTGGTCACCTCATTGGAACTCTCGTCGAACTGCGATCTCAACTGCTCTATCTCTTCGATTCTCTCGGAGATCTTCTGCTCCTCCAGAATCAACGTCTTGCGCCACACATCGGCGTCAAGCACCGCCTGCAACGCCGGAGTGTCGTCACCCCGAAGTTCTTGTTCCACGTGCAAAATGGTGATGTGCTTGGGGACAGTCAATTCTCTTCTGGACAACGCACGCAACAACGTCGACTTACCAATACCGTTCTGTCCCACCAAACCGTATCTTCTGCCGTACGCCAACGTCAAGCTCGCATCGCTCAAGATACGCTTACCGTCACCCACATACAAGTCGAAGTTGTCGAGCTTGATGTCCTTTGACTTACCCGCACTGGAGCCAAAGTCGAGCGGGTTGATTTCCAAGTAGAATGAGTCGTAGTCCTCCTTCTTGGACTCGCTGAGCAATTTGGACGCCTCGTACTTGACAAACTGGTTGTTTCTCTTCGCCACCTTTTTGGCGATCTTTCTCTCCTGTTTCTCCAACTTCTTCTTGTCCACTCTGCTCTCCACCTGTCTTCCGGCATGCGAGATGTCTCTGGACGACCCGAGCAACGCCAACGACGAGTTGATGTCTCTCTTGGAGTTGTTCTGTCTCAACACATTGATATCCAAGAGTCGCTTGGACTTGTCTCCTGTAAGCTCCAACTTGGCCATGTTCTCCTTGAGTTTCGACGCGAGCTGCTCAGAGATAGTGCTGGTCAATTTGTGCACCGCATCTGGCGCCCCTCCGGCGTCCACCAACAAATCTTCAATGAATCCGAGTTCTTTGGTGATATCAAGCTCCTGCGCCGAAACAGAGTCTTCGGTGGCCAGGGAAACATGCTGGATATAACCAACAGTGTAGTCTGCCACCACAGGATCGATCGAAGGCACCGCTTTACGCACCTGTAAACCGATATTTGACATTTTTGTGAAGTTTCAGGTTTGGGAAGAACCACAAAACTTTTCACTCTAGTGGTAAGCGTGGGAGGCACGGGTGTGTGGGGAGTAGTTCCACCACCCAGGACAACAACCACGTTGAAGTGAGGGAAAAAAAAAAAAGTCTCGGGGACCTGGGGTATATGCATTCCTAAATAATCAAATTATCTTCGTCGTACTCGTACGAGTCGATGGGTTCGTCTCTGTAGCTGCGAGTACCCCGATTTAGTCTTGTCTCCACTGCGTTCCGAAGACCACTCACTACCCCGCCAACTTTACCCCACAAAGAGGAGATGCCAGCTTCGGGAGCAGGAGAAGGCTCATCATCATAATAAGAATCAACCCGATTCGCCAATCCGCCCGATAAAGACTCGTTGAACGCTCTCCTATTCGATTCGTACACCAGATCAGCCATCGTATTCAAGTTGAACGCCCGCAACAGTGAAGCGCCTGGCTGGCGGCGTTTGTTCAGCTCAATCGCGATGATCCGCTTTGCTTCCACAATGATAAGCTCTTTGCGTTTGCTTTGGGCGTTTTCCAAGTCGTTGGGGTCGTTGGAAATGTCGTCATCGTCAAAATCAGCCCACGAGTCATACAAGTCGGAGTTAAGGCCGATCCACCCTTTGAGTTTGTCGTAAACGTGGAAAGTGGTCAACACGATGGGAATAAGAAGGAGCCGTGGAATCCAATTGTTCATCAAATTGAACAAGCCCGTCAAGTGGATGGATTTTCCGTACCATTCCTCAAAAATCGATTTTCTGCTGGCAAACAACGTGATGAAGTTATACGACAATGGAATAGTCAAACGTGCAATGTAAGAAGCGTAAAAGCACGTCGACACCGGGTCTGAGTAGTGAGGCACTAAGTGGTACTTATTGAAGATCTTCAACTTCGCAAGCGAATTAAGGGCACAGAGCAACATATAGGAGAACACCACAAACGACACGATTCCCTGGGTCACGCTGTGATTATGGATTCCGGTGCGATAGATAGTCACGTCCATCAAAGAAAGCCGGGTGGAGTGGAAAAACTCCGACTGAATGACAATGAATGACACCAAAAAGAGAACCACGGAAAGAACACGACAAAACGCCGGCTTAACATAGCACAAATAGTAGTAGTTAGCAGCTGGAGGAAGAAGGCCCCCGATTGATGTCATGATTTGGTTTCTTTCCTGTGCATTGCCGTTTGCTTTGGCCTCGAGAAGAGACTGCAACCGGGTAATCTTTCTGAAGAGGGTTTCAAACTCCGCTGTGTGCGCCACAAGCTTATCTTGATGGCTCTGGAAGTTGTACGTCAACTGAGTCAAGAACTCTTCTGTCACCTGGTCTCGCGAAATCCGCCTCAGCTCATTGTCGACGAAATCGCGAGTGAGCGATTCTCTAATGTCCTCAGGGATTTTCTGAGAAAGACTCATGATCCAGTCTCTGAAGATGATATTATCCAGAACAGGGTCGGTGTAAACCCGTTCCAACACCAACACCTGAATAGCATCCTCTTTGAAAGACATCTTCGTGTCCTCAAGCGTATCCACCAACTTTGGCACCTGCAAATAGTAATGGTTCAAGTTTTGGATTAACGAGCCCTCGAGCCAGCGGTTTCGAGGAATGGATATAAGCCCATGAGCCATGAGCCAGAGTGCCAACACCAAGGCATAAATATGCGAAATGGCAATGATCATCGAACGCAAATGGGCAAAAGTGAGGCCCACTTCGAGTATTAGGTAGATTGCACCAAAAATGCCCACAAGCAAAACAATGCCTTGGAATCGGAGATTTGACTTGAAGGACGACGCAAGTTTCTTCATTTTCAGGTAGTTTCCGGCGCGATAGTAGTCTTGTAGAATCGGAAGAATCAACCACGTGAGGGAGAATGTGATCCAGTAGTTGGATTTCCACATGTGGAGAATGCTTTGATCGCTAATATCAAACCCGGGAATCGGATTTTCAGCATTATGCGATACATAGTCTGTGGGTAGAAGAAACGTGATGGAGAGGGGCATTGCCACTGCCGAAATCACCGGAATCAGGTAATAAAGTGGATACCGGAACAAGTTGATGTGGAAACGAAGAAATGCCACGGACATTATTCCGGCGAAGGTGTAGCATACTATCAACGGCACCCACATTATGTTGCAAGTGGTATATTAGGAAATTGATGGAGATCAAGCAAACAGCCAAACTAGCAATGATTGCAATACGGCTCAAAACAGTGGCTGAGACCTCTATCAATGTGAGATGTACGGTTGCGAACGCGCGAAACACACATTACGGGGAAATATGGAGCGAACCGGATCCAGTGGAACTGCTCGGAAAAACTCCACTCCACGAATACTACTACGGAACAACCGGGTTACAGTTCCAACATTAAAAGTTTTGATCATTTGTGTACCTGTCGGATATTTTTCTACTTCTCGGCAAAACACCTCGTACGGCACCACTGAACTGAACTGAAGCGTGAAGATGGAGGAAATCAGGGAAACCCCCAAGAACCATAAGGACGACTCTCCGGAAACGGAAATTGCGGTTGTGACACAGGAACCAGAGTCGATTGAACCAGAGAATTTAATTGAACCAGAGAATCCTACCGAAGATATAATCGAACCAGAGAGTCAATCGGAAATCGAGACTGAAGCAGTATCGGACACTAAGTCTGAAGAAGCCGGTGCTAAAGAAATCCCGGAGGCCGAAAAAACTTTGGAAATCCAAGACAATGGAAACTCGGCGAAGCCAACGAAGACTGCGGCTGATCCAGTTACCAGAACCGAAGAACCGGCCGCTGAACCGGAATCAGTTCCGGACCTTAAAGAAACGACTGAGACCGAACCAGAAGTTATAGAACCGGAATCGGCTCCTGAGTCCAAGGACGTCACATTAGCTGAACCGGTTGAGTCTGAAGCAGTTGAGTCTGAAGCAGTTGAGTCTGAAGCAGTTGAGTCTGAAGCAGTTGAGTCTGAAGCAGTTGAGTCTGAAGCAGTTGAGTCCAAACCAATAACCGAATCTGTAAATATACCCAAGGAACCTACAGTCGAAACCGCTCCTCCAGTTCCTGAAAAAGACACAGCTCCCAGCAAAAAGAAGACCAAGAAGCTGGTGGGATTTGCCGAGGAACCCGAAGACTTGAAGGAACACCATAAATTCCTTGAAGATAGACGCAAAGAGAAGATTCAGAGCAACCCTTTCTGGAAGATTCCGCCCGAGCTTTCCTATCTCGAAAAGCAGAAAGAGGGGCCAAAGCCGCTCCCATCCTTAATCAAGAAAAAAATCTTGGGTACGAAGAGCATAGATGACATGAAAGATCTTCCCACCCGTGCAGTGAAAGAGATCTCGGTCATTAATAAAGACACAGCTCTCAATTTCTTCTATCACGAGATCGACATTCCCGTGGGTCCTGACCGCATTTTGGTTGATGTGAAATACGCGTCGTTGTCGTCGCTTGATATCGAGAAACTCAATAAGTACAAACTTAACCTCTCTGAGGTGCGGGTTGGCCTCGGATATGACTATGTCGGTGAAATTATAGCGGTGGGAAAGAAATTTCAAAACCACCCGGAATACCTGGTCGGTACCTTAGTGTTTGGTGTGGTTCACCCACTGGACAAAAAAGGTTCGTTGCAAACGCTTTTGATTGTGAATCCAAAGGATATTATCATTCCAATCAGCCAGGATCAAGTGGGGGAAATGAGTAAGGCCATGGTCAAGTTGACTTTTGACGAGCCCAAATCTTTTCTGGTGGAGGATGAAGAGTCAGAACTGGAACATCCTGACGCTGAGTCAGAAGAAGACACAAAGCCTCCAACTTTGCCTTCAAAGCATGAGCTTTACGCGGTTCTGTTTGAGCTTGCGAAGTTTTGCACGTTTTCCACCATGTATTGTCGAGCCAAACAAGCGCTTTCATTGATGGATCTGGTTTTCAAGAAGGAAGGAACGGCCAATATAATCATCAACGGTGCGGATACTAACTTGGGTTACACTCTTGCGCAAACCATTGCCTCTAGCGTGTACCAGAATGTTTTGCAGAGCTTCAACGTAATCCTTGTGATTCAGGACGTCAATTTGGAAAAAGTCAAACGCTTTGCCGAGGGATTGAATAGTGGGGGTGCAAAGAACTTCCATGTGTTACCATTTGACCTGCGAAACGAAGATATTGTTCTTCCAAAGGAGAAGGTGCCGGTGAATTATAAGAAGCCGTTGTTTTTTGCGGCAGAGCTCTTGCAATTAATGTTCAAGGCCGTTCCTGACTCGGAAGAGATTCTGAAATCCAATGTTGACCGGGTAAAAATAGACTTGTTTGTCGATATTGTCGGCAGCAAAAAGTTGTTCCAGAGAAACTTGGAGATGCAAGTTCTTGATGATACCCACTTCCCATTCAAAGACCGCCTAGCTCCCGGCACCACAGCCCTGTCATTGTTTGGAAAAGCAAAAGAACCGTTGTTCACCAAGATTCTAAGACCAAAAAACGCCGGGTCGACATTTGTGTCCTATTGTGATTTTGCAGTACGGGTGCCCACATATTCTGTGGATAAGCAGGTCAGTCCGAACCAAGGAATATTTAATCCATGGGGACTGAAGTGGAGTTCGGGCATTGCAAACCAGTTTGTGGCGAAGTACAATTACTACACGTTGTTTGATTTGGAGGTGAAAGAAAGCTGGGTCAGAGAAGCGTTGAGACTTGTACTTGACAATGAATTGAGAGTGAAAATCGACAATGTGGTGGATTGGCGGAATAATTTCCGCCAATATATCGAGAGGATGCGTGAGCACGACGGCCAGACCGTATTTAGAGTTGAGTCGTTTTGATCTTGAGATTAGTATACCCAATATATAAGGAAAAAAGTTAGGGAACGTAGTCATAGAACTAGTCTGAAGGCAAAAAGTCCTGAACAGCAGTTTTAAGAAATTCAACGCTACCAAAAAGATTTTAAAAAGACGAGTGGAAAAACTACAAATAGATGAAGGTATTTGTTATACATGTGTTGATAGAAGAGGTGAAGATGCGCCCGGAATCAACAACGCAGAAGAAGTCCTGAACAATAAAATCGCAGTCTTAATCGGGAAACTGTCGATATCTGAGCCCTAACAATAGGACCTTCCATCGGCTTTAAATGTTTCAGTGCGATCGTAGTACAATTACAAGATGGGGGAAAGAAATAGTAGGTAAACGGCAAACCCAAAATGCAACCTACTTCTCGACTCCCGAATAGACAGAAAACAGCAACTTTGACAAATCACCCAATGATTGTTTTGGGCCACATTACTTCCACATTCGCGATCCACATGCGAGGCGCGCGTCTTATATGTATAATCCCCACGGAGAACCCAGATTTACAACCCTTACGCATAATCACGGCCACTGGAATATAAATAGAGACAATCCGCAACACCGTGTCTATTTTAATATTGTTATTTTTTTTTCTTTTTTGTTTTTGTTTGTTTTTCTTAAGCCCGCACAAGACATTTGCAGCGCAATCCCTAAATAGCTGCGTCGAACATGATCTCCGTGCGTATGATCACATCCGAATACATTAGTAGCAACGTTTATACATTTTCTCAATCTCGAGTATTACCACCAACTAATACTACGGTGAAGACAGCACTGGCTGCAAAAAAGACCTTGGGGGTCTGTAATATGCCCGAACCAAAAACAGGAGGCTTTGCAGCACCATCCGCATTGGGTTCAGTTGGCGCACTTGATGGATCGGACGCACCGAATCTTGCGCCCCTCCAAGTCGCACTGCGCACATCCCGTCCGCCTCAATCTAACTGTCCTCCGTACCCCTTCGAGCCCCTGGAATGCATCGCCATGAGTTCCATGAGCGTCCACTCCCTAATAGATAAGTTCTCGTCTCAAGAAGAACCCGTGCGACCCCGGAGCGGCCCGCCCAGACCCAACGTGCCCACAAACGAAAGCAGCATGGCTGCTTCTGGGAATTTTCCAGTCCGCCACCGTTCGGGGTCCATGGATGTTCCGCCCGTCACAATGCAAATGCCTCCGGTGTTTCAGCACCATCCACCTACCCCCACTGCACCCGGAAGGCCCATGCCTCCGCAAAACTGGCACGGGGAGGCCATGGTTACCGACCCAACACACCTTGCGCTTTTGGGACCCAATGTGGGGCCCATGTACCACAATTCATTCGTCGAAGCTCTCCGGCTACGAGCAGAGGAAGAGCGCACGCGCCAGGAGCATATCCGGCTCCAGATTGCTACGAAAAACTTGGCGTTGACCGAGCTTGCGATCAAGAATGAAGTTCCGCCGCATCTCATTCCATCCATGTGCGTGGGATCGCAGCCCGTCCCCCCAAATCCAGCCAAGACTACTCCACAACGTCGGTCTGAACTGGACACCAGATCGCCAAACCTCGCTCCGTCGCCTTCGCTCGGGCGTAGCTTTGACCAGTCCGACAATGCGAGCTTGGTTGCGCCGCTCAACTACCGCTTCGGCAGCGGAAGCAAACCCTCGGGAAATGTCAGGCGTCCTTTATCACCCGCAAAGCTTGGTGCAGCTGCTGTCGCCAACTTGGCAAATCCGGTGACGCCGTACCGTCCGTCACACCGAACATTACCGACTCACCAGCGGCACTTTTCTATGCCCGCCGAAATCCTGTCTCCACTGAAGGCAAGCTCAGACCGTAAGAAATATCAGGGCACAAACCTTCAGTCCCCACTCGGCTCGACTTCGTCGCTCCAAGTGCGGCCGTCGCCAGCGCAGCCGCTTCGCAAGCACACAAAGAGCCAGCAGGTGCCGTCACAAGAATCGATGTCGTCGTTTCAGCATGTGATTCAATTCCACCACTGGAGACCAGAGAACCCGATGTTGGACCGCCCGGATAACGAGCGCAGTGATCGTACCAGTGTTTCCTCTGCCAGCCTGAGACGAGGGCTGGTGTCGCACAAGCGGCACAAGTCCAACGACATGTCAATTGACTTGCTGCTGGTTCCGCAGGAAGTTTACCTTGGTCCCGCACAGCGTGTGAGTGCTGTAAGACGAGAGCCCGAACAGGCACGTGCGGCTGCAGAGAAGCCAGAAGACGTGTCTATGGATGAGGCGACGCTTGAGAAGCAATTCGAGCCTACACGACAAGGGCGCTTTCCCCACGATATTCTCCTGGATAACAATTGATTAATGGGACCGAGTGACGGAACCGAGTGACAACCGACAGACGGTACCACAGCTTACAGTACCACAGGCACAATGTTTCGTTTTTTCCCACATATTTATTACTCGGTGATGGTACCGATAGCATGATTTGAATTATATTTGTGATGCTACATTTCGTTGGGATGCTACTGGGCGACGTCGCCCGAGGGGAATCGTGGCAAGGTTTTAGTTCTGGGCAATGTACGCGGCGTACGAGTCGTCAGCCATGGCCTCCACATCCGCAATGGTCAATACCACCATGGCATCGCCAGACTGGGTGTCGTCGACTTTCTCAAAGGTGATATCGTCCTTGTCCAACTGCGAGGTTTCCTTCTTCACGTCGTGAGCCAACTGGCGCACCGCACCTTCCGACACATGATCGCTGATGAGCCACAGGCACAAATCCTCTAACCATATCTTGTCATACACGTAATAGACGTCATGGAACCGGAAGAGCTCCTTCACATCGAGTAGCGCCCGGAGCACCATACGCTTCCCCCCGCGGAGCGTATAGTACACGTCGTCCCACACCTTGAGCAGGACCTTATAGTTACGATGGAACGGATATGACAAGGCTCGACGCACCCCCGCCACAATGCCGGCCTTCAAGATGCTGCCCGAAACGTCGCTGGCAATGTGCAATTGCGCGTCCAAAAACGCAAACTGCGGCACCAACTTGCCCACGGTCCATGCGCTCTCGATGTTGCGCTCGCCCTCGTTCTCGCGGAGATCGTAGTGGTGAGCGAAAAGCAACGACACCACGAGCGCAAAAAGTTGGGGCCGGTGCCAGTCGTCCACCAAGTAGGATTTGCGCGGAAGCTGGAGCATTTTTTCCTGCTCCTCCTTGGTGAACTCGACAGGCATCACGGATTCCCGTTCCGATTCGGGCACCGTCTGCTGTTTCTTGTACCATGCCACAAACTGCTTGGTGGCAGGGCTCTTCCATGCCAACATGCCGGAAAACGACTTGTCGTCGTCGGGCGACGGGTGCTTTTCCATGATATAATCGGCCGCATAGTACTCCGGATCGAACTTGATGTTTTCCTTGATGAGTCGCTCGAGCACACGGTCGTTGGCCGCGGCCGACTCCGGATCGCCCAATTCGTTGATGTCGTTCCCATTGGAGGTGGAAACGCCCACGATCTGGCTGTAAGCGTTGTTGAAGCCGTACTGCTGCCCGAGAAGGTGTTCTGGCACTGCCTGTTCGATTTCCCAGTCGTGTGCTTCTGCGTCTTGGGCCACGGACTCGGTGGGAGCGGCCACGGTGTTGGTGACGTCGAGTTCCTCTATAAGCGGCTTGGCAGCGGGGTCGGCGTCTTGTTTGCGGGCAAGAAGCTTGGCGGTGAGGTCCAAGTCCGGGAAGTGCTGGCCGCGATCGAGCTTGGGGATCTTGATGTCCACACACGAGTCCTTCAGGTTGAACTCGGCGTGGGAGCGCTCGTCGTCCACCACCAGGAACGGAAGGCGGAGCCGAAGGTAGTAGGGCGCCAACAGGAAGATGAACACGTCGCCATTAGCCACCATCTCGATGGCGGCCGCGGAGAACCGGATGTTGGAGATTTTGACCGACACGAAGATGAACTCATCGTCCTGGGTCACGGAGAAGAACGGAGTGAGCATGATGAGAAAGGTGGATGGAAGTGAGAACAGTGAAAGTGTAAAACCGGTGAACTAGTGATTAATGATATGACGCAGATCCCAATTATCAATCTCTTAACGATCAATCTCCTAACGATCAATCTCCCAATTATCAATTCAACGAGTATGAAGTGATGCGATGCGCAAATCACACTTGCGCGCAAACTCCATCTGCACCCTTTCGCACTCATACTCCATCTCTTCTGCGATGCCCTCTTCCACCTCCACCACACCTGCTGTTGACCGGCCCGTTGCTGGAGAAAAACCCCGGAGACGTTTTGTGGGGCGCAAAACCGCCGAGGGCCTGACTTCGTCGCTTGTGCCTGCCGCCAAACGCCATGTGGGCCGCGTGCTCAACCAAATCCCCGCAGACATCTTGGAAGACAAGGAACTCAACCAGGCAATCAAGCTCTTGCCGTCCAACTACAACTTCGAGATCCACAAGTGTGTGTGGAACATCCGCAAGCACAAGGCGTCGCGCGTGGCGCTCCAGATGCCCGAGGGCCTTCTCATTTACTCGTTGATCATCTCAGACATCTTGGAGCAGTTTTGCCAGGTGGAGACGGTGGTGATGGGCGACGTGTCGTACGGCGCCTGCTGCATCGACGACTACACTGCGCGGGCGCTCAACTGTGACTTCATCGTGCACTACGCCCACCTGTGTCTTGTGCCGATCGACGTGACCAAGATCAAGGTGCTCTATGTGTTTGTCACCATCAACATCGACGAGACGCACATGGTCAACACCATCAAGAAGAACTTCGACCGGGGCTCGCACATTGCGTGTTTCGGCACCATCCAGTTCAACCCCACCATCCACAGCGTGCGGGCGATTTTGGAGGCGGACGAAGAGAAACCCATGTACATCATCCCGCCCCAGACCATGCCGCTTTCCAAAGGCGAGGTTTTGGGGTGCACGTCGGCACGGTTCGACGCCACCATCTCCGCCATGATCTACGTGGGCGACGGCCGGTTCCATCTTGAGAGCGCCATGATCCACAACCCGGACATTCCGGCGTTCCGCTACGACCCATACTCGCGCACATTCACGCGGGAGCACTATGACCAGAAGCAGATGGTGGCTGTCCGCACTGACGCCATCAACACCGCGCGCAGCGCCAAGAAAATCGGGCTTATATTGGGTGCTCTTGGCCGGCAGGGCAACCCGCAGACGTTGGACCGGCTTGAGGCGGTGTTTTCCGCCGCGGGAATCGAGGTGGTGAAGATCATCTTGAGCGAGATTTTCCCGCAGAAGCTTGCGATGTTCGACGACATCGATGCGTTTGTGCAAGTGGCGTGCCCGCGGTTGTCCATTGACTGGGGCTACGCGTTCGAGAAGCCGTTGCTCACGCCGTACGAGGCGATGGTGATGATGGAGCACGATGTGTGGATGGAGGAGTTCTACCCGATGGACTACTACAAGAAGGACGGCTACGGCCGCGGTGCGATCCCCAAGAGGGACTAGGGCGGCAAGATGCTGGCACCCACGGATTGACCAGTGACGGGTGATGGAAATGTGCAAGTCCTAAGATATAATAGAGAAGAATCCGAGAGGTTCAAACGGAAATACAAGAAATGCAGGTGACTGTATTGAAACTGAAATAGAGTCGATGTCTAGCTGGA
This sequence comes from Clavispora fructus, assembly GCA_003707795.2. NCBI lineage: Eukaryota > Fungi > Ascomycota > Pichiomycetes > Serinales > Metschnikowiaceae > Clavispora > Clavispora fructus. The sequence continues at coordinate 99,346 of PPLK02000014.1, forward strand.
AACAGAGTGGATGTCTAACTGGAAATATAAGCGTAAAGACTGTGTATTCAACCCGAAAATGCTATTCTATTCAGCAGTGAGTTCTATTCAGCAGTGAATGCCAGGGCAGAAATCTCCGGACGGCGGGTCCGGGGCTACTCCTCGTCCACGCCTAGCAAGATCTCCACGTCGCGGTAGGTCCAGGTAAAGAGCGGCGCGTGGAGGTATTCCTCCACAATCTCAGCAAAGAGCTTGTAGAACTGGGCAAACTGCGCCGACGACGAGCGGATGATGTCGTTGACGAGAATCGGGCTGTTCAACTTCATGAGCGCCAGCTGCACCTCCACGAGCGCCGCTGGCAACTGGGCCTGGACCGTGGCGTTGGTGGCCACAATCGCGTCCGTGGTGAAGAGCTGGTTTTCCACGATGCTCTGGTACACCAGCGCGTCAACGCCAGCGTCCATGGGGCAGATCATGGCCACCACGTTGTAATAGTCCGCGAGGTTGCAGTCGGCCAAGAGCGTGTGCAACTGGAGCAGCTTGAGGTCGAGGCAGAGCGCGGCGATGGAGTGGTTGATGACCAAGGCCTCGTCGGTGAGAAGCGCGTGCGGCATGATCTTGGTGAGCACCACGTCCAAGAAGTTGAGGCGGAAAATCAACGCCTCGGTCTTGGAAAACGCCGCCGCGGTGGCCGCGAGGTGCGCGTCGAAGATGCGCACCGGCTCGTGCACGAGCACCTCCACCAAGCGGCGGCTCTCGTCGTCCGGCAACCCGAACACGGTGTCGCCGTCGATGAGCGGCAACACGTCGGCGTAGAAGTCGACGACCCACTCGGGCGGCTGCAAGTCCAGCGACAACTCGATGTGCGCCTGGCTGGAGGTGCGCACCGCGTGCAACCGGGTACGCACGCACAACACGAGCTTGTCCTGGGCCAAGCGGATGGCGTCGCGCACCACGGCGGCCACGGCGGCGGCGTAGGGCAAGCGCGCGTACATGAGGGCGTACAACTCCAAGTGCGAGTAGATTTGGTGGAGCACCGCGAGCTTTGTCTCGGCGGACACGAGCGTCTCGATCTTGGCGCGGAGCGGGCGCGCCAACGCGGCCACGATGGCGGGCACGGCGGTGGCGATGGCCGCGGCAAACTCCGCGCGGCCGTCGAACACGTTGGTCACGGTGTCGGTCTCGTTGACCATCACCAGGTGCACGTATGCGAGCAAGTCGGCCAAGTACTTGAGCGGGTCGTGCTGGGAGTAGAACACGGGCCGCAGGTCGGGCGCGAGCGGCACCGCCAGGTTGTCTGCGGCCTCGCCCGCCTGCAACCGGAACTCCGCCACCAACGCCGCGGCGCGCGCGGCCACGAACACCGCCATCACCTCGTCCAACTGCTTGGGTCTCAGCACGAGGTAGCGGAAGCACAAGTGCAACTGGTCCACGCGCGCGCGGTTGTGGAGCAGAAACACGTTGGTCAACGTGCGGGTGCAGAAGGCGGTGACGGCGGCGTCGCCGCGCCGGATGAGCTCGGACGTCTTGGCCATGACCTTGAGCCCGAGGTCCGGGTTGTCGAGCGCGAGAAGGAGCAGGCAGCGGTCGCTGATGGCGTGTGCCCGCGCCATTGCGGCAAAGAAGTCGGCGCCGATGTCGCCCTGCGCGAGAACGAACGCGTCGTACTCGTTGAGGGTGAAGCGGTGCCGAAACGCCACCAAGAGCGCCTTCTTGGCGCCGAGCGCGTCGTTCTCGGCCGCCACGGCCGCCACCGCCGCCGTGAGCTCGCGCGTGGCGCCTCCCGCCGCAAGCAACGCGCCCGTGTCCTCCACCGTGCGCTGCACCGCCGCCGCCCGCGCCCCCAACTGCTTGAGGCTCTGCACCGCCTTGCCGTAGTCCGCGAGCACCGCCGCCTGCGACCGGAGCATGTCGGCCTCGATTTCGCCGCGCAACTGTTTGCGCGCCATGCTGCCGCCCACACCGGGGTCCACCATGGGCGCGAGCGCCGCGAGCCGCTGCTCCAACCGCTCAAACACCTGGGCCGTGAGCGAATCGGGCATGGGCGGGTTCAACGCACGCGCCAAGCGCTTGGACAACGCGGACGAGCGCGCGGGCGCCGCGGCCACCTCGTGCGGGTCGGCGGGCGCGGCCTCGAGCAGCAGAAGCGAGAGGGCGGCGTATTTTTGTGCTAGCAGGTTTGGTTGGGTCTTTGGTTGTTCGGGCTGGAGGAGCGTGCGGAGCTGGGGGAACGGGAGTTTTGTGCTGAGGTGGTCGATGTTGGTTTTGAGCGGTAGCGCGAGCGACGGCTGCGGCGACGGCAACACGTCGGAGGCGTACGATTCGAAGTCCACGAAGTCCATAAAGAGAGTGGTGGATCGGTGTGCAGAACAGTGAGTGCGCGTGTATGAGAGGAGAGGAAAGAACGAAGGGAGCGATGAAAAAGAAAAAAGGGGGAGGAATAAAAAAAGAAAAAAAGGAGGAGATGAGAGAGAGGAGAGGGTGAGGCGAAGGGAGGGAGAGGAGAAGGGAGGGAGAGGAGAAGGGAGGGAGGAGGGGAGGTAATCTCCAATCCCGAAAATGACTGGTATCGACACTGCTGTATGCAGAGTGGACACGCTGGAGAGAGTGAGGGAATGGAAAGAGTGATGGGATGGAAAGAGACGGAAAGAAGACATCGAGAGATGCCAGGTGGAAGCAATCAAGCAATGAAGTAATGGATGAGAATCCATACTCCAGTGATTTCGCACAGGCTTGCTATTAGACTGTGCTGTAGACAGTGCTATAGACAGTGATAGCGACACGGCTATAGACAGTACGTTCAGACACGGAGTGCTACTCCAAAACATAGTAGTTAGCGTAGAGTCCCAATCAGGTGGACAATCGCCTTCCTGGAGATCTCGCGGGTGAGCAAGCAACTCTCACATTTTCTGGTGATAAGACAGCTATTACATTTCCTAGTGATTAGGCAACTCTCACATTTCTACTCTATTGTCACCACATTTTGTAGCGAATAGACAGATCTCACATTTTCACCTCCTGAACCTTAAACTCGTGGTACTCTTGGTTAAAGCGGGTCTCACTACTCACATAAAGATTAATTTCAAACTCAGATTATCCGAATAGAAATAAAGGAGATATCTCAGAAAAGTGCACGATAAAAGCCAACTTTGGTCTCCGAGCAGATCATCAAACGTAATTCTATAAATGTGACCTTGATGTGCGCATAGATCCTACCACGGCAGTAACCTGTAACCGGTAGTGCTCCTCAAAGCGTTTCCGGAACGAATTTGTCTTCGATAGCGGTTGCCAAGTCACCGGTAAACGACACACCTTGAGCGGCAAGAAATGCAAACTACAAACAGGTGATAGATGTATTCATATAGAAAAACACCTTTACGGTTGCAACTTTGTATTCCTGTAAACTTGGTCAATATGTCTGCTGGTTAAAATGTCAGAAGAAGTGAGCCACAGAACCTCTTGGAGAACCGCGACGCACCATGCAACCCGGCACTTAACAAAAGATCTCATATACCTAATACAAGTTTATCCTGGGTCTGCGTCGCCATCCTTTTGCATCCGATGAGGCAGCATCAAGTCCTCGCTGACATAATCCACTTTATTGTCCGGTCAACTTACCATCAATATCCAGCTTTAGTCGATGGAATGTAGTGCACAATGCAATAATTCAAACTGCGTCAAGCGGCGGAAAATGAGATGTACGGGTGCTAATCTCGTTGCCTATACTTTGTTCCTTATCACGGATCGTGAGATCAAGAGTATATAACGACTCTTTTCTTCTTCTGATCGTGGCCAGACCTCAAGGGACTTTCCTTAATCTATACAATTATTTTTTGGCCTGCGACAAACTGTTATACCTGCAGACTATCGCTATCTATTGTCTGAGAAGTTGCGAAGTATGTCAGATTCCTAGGTGAAATTACCGAGTTTGAACCTTTTCTCGAAGGTAAGCTGACCTACCCTAATTTATTCTACAAATATACCGGAAAATGAACAGCGAAAATATTTTGAATTGGAGACTGGAATTTTACGGATGCATATGACGCGAGAAGAGAACCAATAGGTTTTGTATTGTCCGCCGCATCATGCACCGTTCCGATTTAGGCTCGAACATTTACAATTTGGGATGGAATATTTGCAATAAAGAAATGAAACAACCAAGAGCTACAGTCATGGTACGTTTGAAAGCTCCAGAATTCTGAACAAGGACAATGCCACAAAAGAGACCCGAATTCTGCTATGTTAACTTGGCACTTGCAAATTTGAATACAGGCGGATCGAGGAAGGACCGATATTAATATGAATATTGCTACACGGAAGACAGTATTGAATGCAAGATTTGGAGAGTGGAATACTTCAAGATCAATCGAAATATTGCGGAGATCCTAAAAAAAAAAAATCCTTTGGGAAGGTGCATAAGGTGCCAGTTTTCGTTAGTGTAATTTCCCAACGATACTGGGAGGTACCGATATTCTTTATTTGCGGAGAGGAATTTTTACGGGAATGTGGTACGCGCAGTGGTATTTTCGACACTTATCAATGAAAACAGTCAAAATATATATTTTAATTCGAGCCAAATCCATTTTAATTCAAAGAGGCGGATTACTAGTAGTCGAACGATATGGCTCTGCATAATGTCCAGCGAAGCGAGAAAGTTTATCACCACCTGGTGGTGCATGCAGAAACTCGAGCTTGCCTTGAATTTCAGCCATGATCCGACTTTTGGATAAAGTAGCATACAAAATTGAAGGAGGAGAAATAGAATATCAAGAAAGATTTTTTTGGAAACCATGGTTACGATTCTAGGTTATATCTAGCAAACTGTTCGACCGGCTGTTGTGCATTGCGTCTGCATAGACTACAAAAGGCTAATGGCATCACTTGTAGAAGAAGGAATTTTGGAAGAATATCAAGAATAAAACAAAGTTGAAAAATGGGAATAGGGAACATGGTACGTAAGAGTGATGATTGGCTGTGGTTGATGTACTCGTAAAAAGTATGACAGAGAAATTCTCGTCAAAGAAATGTAGGAGTTGAGCAAACCGAGGGAGGTTCAACATTCTGAAGCGAAAATCATTAGACCAGTCATTATTCCGAGAGTTCAGAATCACTCGAATGTAACAGGTAACATAGAGAGGCAGACCAGACTCTTTGGTGTGGTTAGGGATGAAAACACAAAACTATCTTGTCGAGTGGGACCCAAGAGCAAACAGTAAGCCAAGGATATTCTTCAGATGATATCTTTAGGGAAGCCACCGAATATTCTGAACATTTGAGCACGCCAAATAGCTAAAGTCAATAGAGCTAAAGTCAATAGAGCTAAATTCAATAGAGCTAGAGACAATCAGGCGGAGCTTGAGTTGAAATGTGTCCGACGCTGCGGGAGCATTTTCTTTCCAAAAAAAAAAAAAAAAAAAAAAAAAAAAACATTTCAAGTATGGCGGTTCGAACCAACACTTCTCATGTGGTAGAAAGCGGGATGTAGGCAAAGAGCCGGCCAGAAATGTAGGTCAAGATCCGTTGAATCGACATCAGGAAATTATTATCTGAGATTTTTCGGGATACAGGGGCCGCCCAACAGAGCAAATCTCAGCTACATGACTTACGAGAGAGCCGACAGAACCCACCCAAAAACCACCACAACCGCATTCAGAGGTAAGACCCAAAATAGTGATACCGTAAGATGTTAACCGATAAAGTGTTTACGCCGGATACAAACCATAGTGGGCCAAAAAGGGCAGAAAGAACATCCCACGAATGTAGACAGAAGACTCGCACACAATTTCCAACCATACAGTCCAACGGATATCCCATCGTCTCTCCGAAAAAGACCATAGAAACAAAATTATAATGGGCGGACCAAAGTATATTGCATCCCAAGATTATGGAGAACTAACCACAGAACTAGCCAGAGATACTAACCGGAGAAACTAATCAGAGAAACTAACCAGCGAAACCAACCCCATAAACGAGCCCCAGGTTGCCCACAATCAGTCGGGCCAAATTCCACTCGGCCCAATTCCGGTGGGAACAGCGCCAAAAACCTCAGTTTTGATAAATTTTTTACCCGTTTTTTTTTTTCTTGTGTTCACTGCGCCTGTCTTGGCGCCGCCTTCAGTAGGAGCAGCATGCATTAGTGGTGCGCGCAGGTGTTCGGGTTTTCGCCGCCGTGCGCCAGATTTTAGGTCACCGGGCACCGCGCGCATTCGGCCGAGAATCTCACGCAACCAAGGCGCAATTCCCGGCCGCGCGTGCAATCTGGCCTGGGCGCGCTATCTGTGACACCCAACCTTGTGTCGGATGCAACGGAAGAAGAAATCCAAGCGGGACAAAATAATCTCGGCCGGGAATGTCAGCTACGGCCAGCCAACTGCACAAACCTTATTTAAGTTGCAGCAGCACACGCGGAGAAGGGTGGGGATCCGTATGTCCGCCTATATGGGGAATGGTGGAGATGGCATGAGATGGCACCTGCGCGGAACACCCCGCCTCAACAGTGAGAGCAACTGTTCCACCGAAGGATCAGGGATCGGGAGGTACAGGAACAGCGCAAACTATATTGCAGTGAGACAATAAAACGCAACACAAGCACTAAACGAAAAATGCGGGCGGAAAAAGCCACGGAATACCCACCTCCGAAACCACGCCAGAGTGACGTAGGGTTCAGAGGAGTGCGGCGGCTCTGAGGTGGTTGGCGGGGAAGGGCCGAGCGCACCCCATCGGCAGGAAAATATACGAGTAAAATGAGCTGCACCAAAAATAACCGTTCATGAGAATGACACAAAATCAGGCGGGGGGAAAAATAACAAAAAGGAACAGAAAAAAAAAAAAAAAAAAAAAAGAAAAGAAAACCTAAAATAGCTATTGCGGAGAAAACGTAGTGCCCCTAAATGCCACGCCAAAGGGAGCAAAGGGAGCAAGTGGAGCAAAGGGAGCAAGTGGAGCAAAGGGAGAAAAGGGAGAAAAGGGAGCAAAGGAAGCAAATGTAGACCGAGCGCAGTGCGCACAGAACAATGGCACATGTGATACTTGCTCCAGGATTGGAAAAACTACATCGCGTGATACCAGCACAAAATATATTCGGCACCAGGCCAACAATGCCACGTTCTTAGCGATACATGGCCGCTGAGAACGGGCTAGAAATGAAGTAAAAAAAGCAAGTGTGACGTGTAGAAGAGAGAGAAATGAGATAATTGTGATTACTCCACGAGATTGCCGATCCGCATCTTGTTGTAAGTGCCCTGGCTCAAGCGCTGGAGGCAGTGCGAAGCGTTGACAATGTCCACCATTTCTGCGTACGACATCTGCCCGGTGGCAGGTGCGGGCTGGCGCGGAACCGCGGCGAGGGCCCATCCGAACCGTTCGGGCGCGTGGGTATATGCGGCGCGCGCGGCGGGCGATGGATTACGCGGCAGCGGCCATTGCAAGGGCGAGAGTTGGACAGTGGCCAGCGCGGTGGGGGTGAGGGGGGAAAGGGCGGGGAGGAATATGGAGTGGGGTGCGGGAGCCGGGGTCGCGGAAACGAGGGCAGAAACCGGCACAGAAACCGGCGCGGAAACGGGCGCAGAAACGGGCGCGGAAACGGGCGCGGAAACGGGCGCGGAAACCGGGGCCGAGGCGGAAACCGGGGCGGGAGAAATTGCAATCGGCCGCGGCACATGGGCGCGCGCAGTCATCTGCAGCCGCACGCGGCGGGTTTTTCTCGCGCGCGCTGGCTTGGGCACCGTGCCGCCGTAGCGGAGCTCGCCATAACCCTCCGCGCCCGGCGCGAGGCACTCGGCCGGAAACCCCGTGCCGAACAATGGCACCAACTGGAACCGAATGTGATAGCAGAACCGCCGCGCCAACCGCCGGCACAACGCATACGGCACCCACGTGCCCTGGATCTTGAGAAACCCGCCCCGCACGCGCTTGATGCCCTCCTGGAGCGCTTTGGGCGTGGAGTCGAGCAACTTGACAATGTCTGGCTTGGGTGCGGGCTTGGGCGCACCGTTCGCATCCACCGCGGGCACGCCGCCTTCCTGCGCTGCGCGCCAAAGACTGGTCAAGAGAACATTTCCCGTGTCGTGGTCCCAAATCACCCACTGAGTGCCCACCTGGTACTCGTACACCGACAAGTGGGCGCGGGCCGGGTCCAACACCGGCGCACTATACTGTTTGGATGCAACCAGGCGGCTGAGGGCCTGGAGAGCCGCCACTTGGTGGGGCGGAACTTGGGGCAACACGTCGTCGATGGAGTGCACCGGGTAGTTGACGGTGCGGCGGGGCCACTGCGGTTCGGGCGCCACCAGTCGGGGCAGTAACGGCGCGGAGGGCGACGCGCCCTTTCTATTATTTGCCGCGGGCGCGGGGTGGGACCAAAACCGGAACGACGCTATGGGTCGCGCGTGGGCGGGGCCGCCCTGGGGTTGGGGCGCGTGCGCCGGAAACTGCACCGTCAAGTGGGAAATGGGCGGCAACCGGAGTTCGTGGTCAGACATGGGAGGATGGATGAGATGCCGATATGGGGCGGTGATACGGTTGGGATTCGGACCAACCAGATAATAGGGTGCACACAGCAGTGAAGCCGGGGAAAACCACAATGGGAAGCCGGTTGACAATAGGTACCGGCGCAGAAAACGGGACTCAGTATTTCCCAAAGAGGGAGAACCAGACACAAGCGGGACCGGTGGTGAAAGTAACTGGTTTCGGCGACGCAACTCAGTCACAATAAGACAATGATTGTCAGGTTGCAACAGGAAAATCCGCGGGTTACACTGGGGAAACAGTGACACAGACCAATAGAGCTAGAGCTGGGGGCGGATCTGAATAATCCGCTCGTTCCCGGAATAGAGTCGGCTCAGTAAAAGCCCGAGGAACGCAGTAGAGAGGTCCTAGAGATGCAGTAGCACAGATACGAGCAGTAGGTGCGGGCGATAGTAGAGCACACTACAGTGGAGATAATTTGCAGATGTAGCTGCGTGGGACCAGCGCAGCCGAGCTACTTAAATGCCTGTGCCAAGGGATAGCGACAGGCAAACCTAAATGCGGTTTTTTCAATGAACCGTATAAGCAGCATGCACCGCGGGCTAAAACTATCCTCCACACAGAATGGCTGCTGCAACCCTAAGCATTCCAAATGATCCACTTGCGCCGCAGGACACGGGAGGTTCTGCTTTCCACACGTGTGGTCTACGGTGAAACCATGACGCACGGTTCGTTTCCACCAGGTCCAGACCGAAACCGCCCGAGACCCTGCCGCCTGGACCCCATCGGGTGCAAAGTAGTTGCGTCCCGCCCATGTGTTCATCACATCCCTTTGCATATAAACAATGCGAGTCGTCATGGGAACAGATGCTCACATCACGCATGGATGATTCCATCACCTAAACATACTATTGCCGGTAAAAAATAACGTAGCCACTGGTGAAAATATTACCCTCGGTCTAGAAACGCCCACCCAAACACCACAAATCGTCGCGAGGGTCTGGCAAACCACTCATAACACTCAGTTTCACCGCCAGGTGTCAGTCCACGGATCCTTTTCTGGGCTACAAATGGAAGCACCACCGCTAAACCGGGGAGTCCGCGGAATCCACACAGATGCGCAGAGGAAAACGCTCCATAACCAACGAACGGCTAGTGAGGGGTGTTACAGTTTGGGTAGGGTGACGAAAATCTCCCCAAAAGCTCGGGCGCTCGAATCTCTGCAAGATACGAGGCCACCGTAAACCACTACAGCCGTTTCTTTTTTTATTTTTGGCCCTAATGGTAGCGCCCGTGATTGAATTTGCCCGGAGCTGCAGATGATGCAACAATGCGCGCCGAACGCACTCATGCACAGTGTGCATGGAAACAGTTGCGACTACACATTGCGGTGGGCGTCTCCTTGTACGTGCGGGTTTCAGATCGAGCTGGAGGGGAAGTCATTCAAATGGGCCGGTGGTGGCGGCAAAATCTACCGCGCCACTGCCAATGCGGAGACCCCGGTTTCACCTCGCTTCGGTAACTGATGAAAGCTCACATCGCTACAAATGGGCGATTTACTTGTTTTCCTGCTCCCGGTTGCACTTGTCGTTTTGGTACGCCCCAGCTACGTGCGCAACTGCAGAGGATCTCGATCCAGAATGTTTTCGGCGTTTGCCCCTACGCAGGCGCGGTACGTAGTCTACGTTGGCGCTGTCACCTCCGTATTGTTGACAACCTGTCAAGCATTTAATTAGACTGGTATTAGACAGGACCTAGTCGCTCCACATTGCAACTGGCACGACAAACGACCCAGAATAAGTTGTGGGCGGCACCATTCATGTGGTCGCCAAAACATGCCAATCTATGTAATTTCCTGTCTGGGACAGGGAATGTATGCGACTACAGGGTGGACGTTGTGATTGGCCAGTGCGAGACTCTCGGATTGCATCTATGATGGACTGCGCTTATCGCAGTTCTTATCAGCACCTAATTATTGTGGCTCATGACCGAACGCGTGGGATATTTATTGGGAAGATGAAGTTATTGGACTGCTACGGCAATCGTAGTGTCGACAGTTATAATTATAGGGTTGCATAGCAGTATTTTTGAATGAGGAATATTATAACCAGAACCGTTGCTATGATATTGGCCCTTCAATTCGTGTTGAATAGTCCGCCGTATCCTGTTAATTACTTTTCATCTGTTTATCAAGTTATAATTTCACCCGTTCATGATGCTTTAATTCAAATCAGTCATTATGATATACTCTAATCCGTCAATTACGCAATAATGAACCCATCAATTACGTTTTAATCGGTTAGTTACGTTATAATTCCACCCGTCAATTTCGTTGTAGTTCAATCCGCCAATTACACTAACCTGTCACGCAACATTTCAACCCGTCTGTTACGTTACAATTCAATCAAAAAATCAAGGTGTACTCAATCCACCAATTACACTATAATTTAATTCATCTATCGTGCCGCTACGGTCGTTAATTTTCCTACAACCGTCACGTTAATACGATTCAGTCTGTTCTAGTACAAGAATGTCCTATTCAATTTGAAAACAAAAAAAAAAAAAAAAAAACACATACAATGCCGACATTGTGACGTCAAAGATTTTTATTCATACGATCTAAGTGAGCAAATCATTTCTAAGCCTTAAACGACTTCAACTTGTCCGCCACGGCGTCCAAGAACTCGGTGGTGGTGACATAGGACTCTCTGTTGGTCTTTCCGCACGCCAACGCCAAGTCCTTGGTCATGATTCCGTCCTCTTGAACAGTGGCAACAGTAGCATGCTCCAAAGTGTTGGCAAAGTCCACCACGTCCGCAGTGCCGTCCAATCTACCTCTTTGGGCAATACCTCTGGACCAGGCGAAAATCGACGCAATGGAGTTGGTGGAAGTCTCCTTACCTTGTTGGTGCTGTCTGTAGTGTCTGGTAACAGTACCGTGGGCCGCCTCGCTCTCGTAGGCCTTTCCGTCCGGAGTCATCAACGCAGAAGTCATGAGACCCAAAGAGCCGAAACCCTGGGCCACAATGTCGGACTGCACGTCACCGTCGTAGTTCTTCAACGCCATGACAAAGCCACCCTTGGACTTGATCATTTGCGCCACCATGTCGTCGATCAAACGGTGCTCGTACCACAAGCCCTGCTTCTCGAACTGGCCGGCGTACTCCTTCTCGTAAATCTCCTGGAAGATGTCCTTGAAGCGGCCGTCGTACCTCTTCAAGATGGTGTTCTTGGTGGACAAGTACAATGGGAGGTTTTGGCTCAACGCCATCTTGAATGACGAGTGGGCAAACCCGATGATGGACTCATCGGTGTTGTACATTGCCAATCCAACACCGCGGCCCTTGTAGTCGTAGATGGTGCGTGTGACCTTGTCACCGCCGTTGGTAGGCGTGAACACCATCTCCAACTTGCCTGGCTCCTCAATCACCAAGTCGGTGGCCTTGTACTGGTCACCGTGGGCGTGTCTACCAATGACAATGGGCTTTTCCCAGCCCGGAACCAATCTGGGGATTCTGGGGATGATAATGGACTCTCTGAACACAGTGCCGCCCAAGATGTTTCTGATAGTACCGTTGGGAGACAACCACATCTTCTTCAACCCGAACTCCGCCACTCTGGCTTCATCCGGAGTGATGGTAGCACACTTGACACCCACACCGAACTCCTTGATGGCGTTGGCGGCGTCAATGGTGATCTGGTCATCGGTCTTGTCTCTGGCCTGGATGCCCAAGTCGTAGTACTTCAAGTCCACGTCCAAGTATGGGTTGATCAACTTGTCCTTTATTCTGGCCCAGATGATTCTGGTCATTTCGTCACCGTCCAACTCGACGATAGGGTTGGTGACCTTGATTTTGCCGAAGGCGGCAGGTGCAGCCGAAAAGAGACGGGCGCTTTGGGTTTGTTTGACGGTAGCTCTCAACATGGTGGTGGTAACAGAGTGGTGGGGAGGTGAATTTTATCTAGCGAGTCCGACACCGCGGTCGGCATACAGGTTGCCGGTTTCGGCGCGGTGAGTCAATCTGGGGTCGGATAATATATTCCGCGAGAAAGACGGAATGAATGGGCGATTGGAGACGATTTTGATTTTGGATGAGATGGGATGGGATGGTCAGTTGGAGACTATTTTGATTTTGATTTTGGATGGGATGGGATGGGATTGGTTGAGGCTGGGTATGGTGATAGTGGGTGAGGAATGATAGTGGGATTGGGTACAGGGTTCTCACTCTCACTACTCAACCCACAACCACAATACGTCACTCCGTACTATGGTGTATCACACGGTTACTGCCAGATCGGTGTTTGTAGTGCTGTAATATTCCAGTGTTTACCACAAGAAGGACCTTATTATTACGCCGAATTGTGATATGCCGTACTATCTTATATTACATGATTTTACAATACCCATAAATTATATCAATGCGTTATGCCTGTGATAATTTTGTTCAATCATTATATCATTCTGTACTAGTCACTCCATCAGCCACTGATCGCACACCGAGCCGATCACTCCATATTTCCACTAATCGCTACATCATTCTACACTAACCACTGCGAATTCTCAACTAACCACTCCTTAATTTCGTACCAACCGCTCCATAATTTTGTACCAACCACTCCATAATCTCGTACTAACTCGCTACATTATTGTATAACAATCACTGCATTGCTAATTTACCGCGTCATTCAATACTAACCACTCCCTAATATTGAACTATTCACCACATCATTCTACACTAACCACACCATAATTTTGTACTAACCACACCAAATTCATACTTTTTAAATTCATGCTTATCAAAGTCATACTTATTAAATCGGTGCTTATTAAATTCCATTCCCACTCCATTCTACACTTTCCATATAGCACCACAACCAACCCTAATCCGGCGCCGTCATTTGCACCGCACACCAAATTAGCACCACTCTCACACGTGACCATACAGTCACGTGACCAAGCATTGTCGGCGCCAGACCACATTCTCATTGTGCCCATCTCCCACTTCTCCCATCCTCCTTCTCCTCCTCCTTCCACTCCCATCCTCCTTCTTTTATTCTCGTAGTCCAAGTCTCGCCACTTAATCTGTAAACGGCCCAATATTCTCCAACATGAGCGATGAGCCTTTCAGTGCCGAGTACTTCCAACACCTACTAACATCGCTTACCCTCAACTCGAGGGCGTTGATTGTGGAGCTTACCGGATTGGCCGAAAAACACATTGACGATGCCGCTACCATGGTGCGGCTCATAGAAGACAGAATCGCCCGCATTCTTCCCAAATACAAGCTCTACAGCTTCTACTTGATGGACCTGATCATCAAGAACATTGGCAATCCCTACAACTTGTTGTTTGCCGCCAATCTCTACAAGAATTTCACGGAAACATACTTGATTGTCACCGACACGGCTACCCGCCAGAACTTGATCAACTTGTTCAAGACATGGATGACCGGAAAAACCTCTGCTGGCCTTGATTTGTTCCCCCACGAGGTTTTGGCCAAAATCGAGCAGTTCATCATCAAGGCCACCTCGCTCAATGGCACGGCGGACGCCACGGTCCGCATCTCTCGCGACACGTTACTACGAGAAGCTAACTACTTGCTCCAGTACGTCATTGCCTTGGACGACGGAATTGACAAACTTGCGGCGTCCCACCCACTTTCGGACGCCCAGAACGCAGTGGTGAAGAGCTGTCGCCTCGTGCGCAACAACTTGGTGTTCGAAATCAACAACATCAGTGAGACGGTGATGGTGGCTAAGTCCGCGGACTTTGACGCCGTGAAAGATGCGTACGCAACCCAACTCCAGAAAATCCGCCGTACACTCGACGACCAAAGCTTCCAGCAGCGCGATATGGTGCAGAAGGTGGCACAGCCCGAGCTGGAAGTGGTGCCGGAGGTGACAATCCTCAACTTGACCCCCAAGGGAATCGATGTGGTGATGATCTTGGCAGACCACAACGAGACATTTGACGCGTATATTGACAGCTGGGGGAAAACGCCTGTGGTGGACCAGCCACCCAAGACCACGGAGCCGGAGACAGAGCCACAGACTCCCCAAACTCCGCAGAAAGCGGAATCCCCGGAAACGTCCCCGGATAACTCCTTGGCCAGCAGCTTCGGGTTGAATATGGCGTCGTTTGGGTTTTCCGATTCTCTTCTCGGCAGCCCCACCAACGAAATCCGCCATATGGCCCCTGCGTCGTCGATCAGCGACGATCTGATGGATGAAGACGAATATGACCCGGAGGAAACACTCGCAGACATCGATGGAAAACACAGTCCGCCAAGTAGTGCTGGGACAGTTTTTGTGGGCAAGTCGAGTTTGAAACGACACAATGACAGTGAGGAGAGAGTGATCAAGCGTGTGAGGTTTGATGTGTAAAGTCACTTTAATGAGTGGAGAGACGCCGGGCTGAGCCTAAACTATACAATGCAATGGATATCTGTAGTTCATTTTGTTGGAGAAGTCGAAAGATTACAATTAGAACCGTGAAGGGAACAGATAATAGAGGGAGAGAACAGAACCACAGTAGAACGGCATTCAGACGAGTATTTGGTCCGAGGAACATCCTGCGATCTAGATGTAATGGAGTGACCACTCTGTGTATCTAGATGTAATAGAGTAACCATTTGGAATATCTAGATGTAAAGGAGTGACCCCTCAGATTATCACTACACGGCTGGTTACGGTCTTATAGCTACAGTTGCTGGGAGCCAAGGCAATAAACGAAGTCATTGATTCATGTTATGGATATACCTTGTCAGATATCTTCTGCCAGGCTTCTGTTAGTCTTCTGTTAGTCTTCTGTTAGTCTTCTGTTAGTCTTCTGTTAGTCTTCTGTTAGTCTTCTGTTAGTCTTCTGTTAGTCTTCTGTTAGTCTTCTGTTAGTCTTCTGTCAGTCTTCTGCCAGTCTTCTGCCAGGCTTCTGTTATCTGAGATCTATCCTCTGCTATCCTGAATATTTCCTATCACATGGCCTTCACTCTTCAGCTAGAATCTGTTATCATCTATCGTACATTTCATATCTTCCGTGTTCCACGTACATAATAGAAATGTATATCAGGATGATACAAGAGTCACTCTGGAGATCATTTGCTATGTAAGCAAGTCCCGTCTAAGCCCATGAATCCTTTAGAGTACTTCTTGTTTTAGTCAACTTCTTGTTACAGTCAACTTCTTGTATTTAGAGTACTTCTAGTCCAACTTGTATGAGTCCTTTCAGTCCAACTCGTCCCTTCTGTGTTCTCCAAAACTCTCCACCCAACGTACTTCTACACCACGTCAAAGAGAAATATATTCCTATAAACGACGGAGCCCGCCTATGCAACACCAAGCGATGATTCTGTAGCAGTGAAACCAGTCACGAACATTTAGTTCAAGTTACCGGCCTTCTTCAAGTGCCACCAAGAGGTCAAGAATGGGAAGGCGAAAAAGAAACCGAAGGTTCCCCACCAACCAATGGCAAATGGGATCTTGGAAGTCTTAACCTTGAATGGCAAGTTGGAGTAAACACCCTCCTTTGGGGTGCCGTAAATGTTGCTCATGGCCCTGGCAGAGGTTTGAAAGCCTCTGGAAGCTCTTGGGGTTCTCAATCCAACTCTGGCGATCATTGTGTGAATATGTGACTTAACCGGGGTGAAGTTTTTATGTTTTTTTTTTTGGCACTACATTTCCCGTTTCCTAGGTGGTACCACTTCGCGGAAGCACACACCCGTGCACCAGGACCTATCCCATTGGCGGTTTTGGCGCGCGTTCATTGGCTGCGCGCCAAAAAGTTGTCCCACCTTTTGTCGCCCTGTAGATAGCGTGCTACACTAGGCAAAAAAACTGGCCTCCACCTCATTCATTCTCTATTCCTCCCACAAACATGTCTGCCATCGCCCCTATCACCGGTATGTTGAGAAAGAAGATCATCACCGACATTTCCCTTGGATTTGCCTGTGGCTTCGTCTTGGCTGGTCTTTACTGGAAGTTTGAACACAAGGATCTTGTTGACAAGAGAGAAGCGTACTACGCCAAGTTGAAGGCGGAGAAGCAAGCCGAGGACTCTGCCTAAACCCGTTTCTATTCTCTTTAAATCTTTGCATATTCGCCAATACACTTAACTCGTCGATTAGCTGTAGCGGTGTCGGAACCACCGATCCGTCTATTCCCCTATCTACTACGCCCATCTCTATGCCTGCTGTAGAACGCCGAAAAGCTTCCGGTTGTTGACGATGCCACTGGTCACCACCAACACTTTTTTCGAAAGTTTGGCCTGGAGGTGGCGGAACACACTAATCTCCAGCCGCGTGATTCCTCCCACCACCACAATCACCACATACTGCAGTCTGGAGTCGGCCACCGCCGCGTTGGCCCGCACATCCAGCTCGTCACACAAGTTCCGGTCAATGGTGTGCCCCCGGAACATGGTGTCGAGGTTGAGGTTGTCCCAATTGGGCCGTTTCAGAATGCTGGTGACCGGCCGGTACTTCAAGAACTCACGCAGGTAGAGCGATTCGACAATCCGCGCCATCAACGGCACGGTTCCGGAAGACAAGGCAAAAGACGGCTGGCTGTAGTCCAGAACCGTTTCAACCGCGTTGTGTGCGTCGTCTTCCACCGGGTGCAAGTTCCAGAACTTGTTGATAAGTGTGTAGGTGCTTTTATACGCATCCTGTGCCGCAGTAACCCCAAGAAGCGAAATGTCGTCGTAGGTGCGGTCGTCCGCGTCTTCTTTGGCCCCACCGGTGGTGGTGGCAGTGGACGTGGTGGTGGTTTCGATCTCGGTTTTGCCGAACGTGAAGGTGCCGAAAAAGTCGTTGGACCGCATGTTGACCTTGATGAGCTTACACTCCACGAGCTTGTGAAACACAAGAAGTTGCTCAAGCCCAAAGTGGAGGTGAATGTCGATCTCGAGCGCGTCCAAGTCCTTCTGTTTGATTCCGTCGTTGATGAGCGATACCAACACCGCCAAACTGGCAACAACGGGGAAGGTCGCATACTGGTTGACCAAATGGCGGAGCCGGGCCACCTGTGGCTTGTATTCGAGGTCAAACAATTCGTTCTGCAACGCAAGCCACTGCTCCTTCGAGTTGTACTTTTCGTCGCCCGCTCTGTTTTCCCGGATTTGCTCCAAGACCGCCTCACTAAGCCCGGTGTGCTTTTTCACTAATTCCTGCTTGGTTGTCAAGCTGCCGAGATTGCTGACAAGCTGCTTGATCTCGTGCAAGTCTTTTAGTTTGTCGGAGGTTTCGTACTCCAGCTGGATGTAGCGCGCGAGCTGGTTGAGCTTGACCCCGATGGAAGCAAAGTTCAAGTGCTTGATGTTTTGGTAGAGCTCGTCATCCAATTTTTCCTTGTTTGTCAAGATGTCGTTGTACTCGTCGTCAATGCAAAATAGGTCGTCGAGGAGTCCCATGTAGTTCAGCTGGCTGAGGAAGAGCGGGAAGTAGTCCAAGTTGCGCTCCAACACCACCAAATCCACGTTTCCCCGAAGTTTGTGGAGATAAAAGTCTTGCTCATTGGGTGCTAGTCGGCTGCCAACGAACTCGGGGATTTTTTCTTCCTGGAGCACGTTGAGGAGCAAACTGGAATGATCGCCCTTGGCAAATGCATTCTTCAACTTGAACATATCGTTGCTCGACGTGGTTTGGTTAATGATATCCACCACTGCATCGGAAAGCTTGGATATCTGCTCGATCGGGTTGAAGAAATACAGTTGTAATCCTCCCTGGGCCATGTCTAGGGTGTAAACAAAGTCCTGGACGCAAATAGGATACGTTTCCCAGTTCATCAAACGGCACGACGGAGAAAGCCGATGAACCGAGTTTCGGATGTCCGACTCCGAAATCTTGGCGAGAAGAGTTTCTTTGCTCACCCCAAATACACTGGTACTGATCTCGAAGTAAAACGAGCGGCTCAAGTCCTTGACTATGAGACACACTTTTGTCTTCAACTTCTTCAACTGGGTCCATACCTGAGAGAATGCAAGCAAGTCCGATTCCTCAAGAATGAAAATAATGGTGGCATAGCTTTCCACTACGTGAATATCGGTGCCCAAAAGCGTGTCGAGCCATATGGTTTTCTCGAATTTTCCCCGTGTCTTGAGATTCAGAAACGGAGTGAGGTAGTTGAGAAGTTTGGAGAGCGGGCGGGCCAAAACGAGCAAATTCTCTGAGGTTGAAACTCTTGCAAGATTGGCATATAAATTTTCCAAGGTGGATGCATTGAGCTGGGTGCCAATGTGGTCCAGAGCCATGGAGTCCAGGGTCATGGGGTTGGAGTTGTGATAGTGGACTGGCTATGTGCAAGTCCGAAGGACGATCGATAATGGGGACGAAAGGAAGCGGACAGAATACGAAAAAAAAAAAATGAAATAAAAATAACAAGAGTTGGGAAACAGACAGAAATCATGGAATCGCCATAGTGTAACCGAACGATTTGTATTGTTATGGGTTGGGTGATACCGGTCGGACACCGCACCACTAAGTATATGTAGAGAAGCAAAAAGAAGAACGTTCCTGCCGTTCAAGCGAACGGAGTGATTAAAGCAAAGTCAAAAAACCTCCAAAGATCAGACTGCAACTGACCAGACCTGGATCAGACCCGAATCAGAGCTTCGCCGTAGCCTCCAATCCGTGCAACTGGACCAACACCTCCTGGAAGATGGACGCCACATGGTCGCCCTTCTTGTTGTACATCTGAGCCTCCATCAACACGCGGTCGTTCTGCATCCGAACCGCCTTGAACGAATAACCCATCCACTCGGTGCAATCAAAGTCCGTATCGTGGAAATACATGACGTGGTCTAGCGAGACGGCAAAGTAGTGGGCCGGGTCGTTCAAATCCACCGTGGTGACGCGCAAAATGCGGGCGAGCCGCGTGGAGATGAGCGAGTCGGATGTTACCGCCAACCCTACAAACTGCGACTGCAAACTGTCGAGTTTGATGTCACCGTTTCCGAGACGCACATAGTAGCACATTTCCCGCAGCAGCGGCGGAATGTTCTCCTCCTCGCGGGTCAATTCCAACAGCACCATCTGCGGCGGAATCCGGTGGTAGATGAACCGGTCCTTGGCCATGTCATTGAATGCCAGCTGCTCCACCCCGGTGGTCTGAAGCCACTGGGGAAGACGACACTGGAAGTAGAAGGGTTTTTCCACCAAATCGTCGTCGTCATCGTCGTCATCATCATCGTCGTCATTGCCACGGCTCTTGCGTTCTGCCTCTTCTTTCCGCTTCTTCTCTTGGTACTCGTCAAACCGCAATTGCTCGTGCTTCAACGAGTTCTTTCTCGCGAGAGAGAAGTTGGCCAAGAAGCACACGCGGCCGTTCTGAAGCCCGCGGATGCTGCGGTTGCAGAAAGACCGGCCGTTGGAGATTTCCTCGACCGCCCACTCCATCGGAATTTTGTCGGTGCAGCCCTTGACAAAGTAGGAGTGGAGAGAGTGCGGAGTGTAACCGTCGGGAACACTTTTCATGGCCACCAAAAGCGCCTGGCCGACAATGTTTCCGCCATACACACCCGGGGATGCAGGGAACGACTTGTCGAGAGGGTGGTTGCCCACGTATGCGTGGGGCCCGGTTTTAGAAACGGTGAACTTTTGCTCGAATTTCGACATGGTCCGGAAAATCAGAGCAAACGCCGGTTTTTAGCGTTGGTTGGCGGTGGGGTGGGGAAATCCGGGGGGTGGAGGCTCAGAACGGATGGTGGGGAACGAGTTCCGAGGATTTCCGGGGTTGGGCTCAACAACAGGCGAAAGGAGAAAATAGCCGGGTGGTGCAAATGGTGGGATGTGGTTAGGCTGGACCGCGGTCTACCAAATGGAGATAAACCCCGCCCTGTGTGCACACCTCGACAGTTGTGCTCCGGTGGGGGGATTTCCGGTTGAACCGACTTCTCCATACTTCCAAGGTCTACCGATTGGTTGCAACTGTTGAGCCTGGAAGCGAAATCCGGGGTCACTGGGCTGGGCAGGTCTGCACATGGTCGAGTTACATTCGGTTGTGCGGCATTCTACAGTGGGGAAGCACTCTGTGGATGCAGGTGAATCAGGTATTTGTATGTAGAGACTAGAAGTCACAGTAAAGCGTAGAAGTCACAGTAGAGACTAGAAGTCACAGAGACTAGAAGTCACAGAGACTAGAAGTCACAGAGACTAGAAGTCACAGAGACTAGAAGTCACAGAGACTGGAAGTCACAGAGACTAGAAGTCACAGAGACTAGAAGTCACAGAGACTAGAAGTCACAGAGACTAGAAGTCACAGAGACTAGAAGTCAGGTAAATACTCAATTGACAAAACGCAGCACATTCTTACCGATCTCCCCACACATTGGCCAGTTTGTCTTTGCTTGTTGCAGTGAACTGTTCTAAATGCACGTGAACGGGTCAACGAGAGAAGTGTGGAACCGCAGAAAGTCAGGAGACAGACAAGTTTCGGACAGGCAAGTTTGAGCCATTGTCGCAGTATTGATGACGGAGTGAGCAAACATATTCCAGCTTCACCACAAACAAGTTGGGAGCCCGCCGTTCAACACCTCTATAGCTTGTACGACCCGCCCTTTGCCTTCTCCACCAACTCCATCGGCACATACGCAATCGCCTCCTGCGTGACGGTCGCCACCAACCGTCTGTCGTGGCTGAATATCAGCACCACCACCAACACCCGGTCGTTGCTCATGCGCACAAACCGGTAGTCGAAAAACATCCACGCCGTGGGGTCAAAGTCCGTGTCGTGGAAAAACACCAGGTGGTCCAACGACACGCGGAAAAAGCTCCGGGCGGTGCGGTCGTTCAACGAGATGTTCACCGCCCGCACCAACGTGCCGAGGTAGAACGAGTCCGACGCAAACGCCAACGCCACGATGCGGCCCTTGACCTTCTCGCGCACAAGGTCCATGTTGTCGTTGATTTTGAAAAACACACCAAACTCCTTGCTGCCCGGGTCCACGCTCTGCTCCGCCGACGTCACCTCCACCGTTTCCGGCGGAAGCGCATGCACAATGTTGCCGTTGATGTGGTGCTGGTGCGGAAGCGCGTTGATGTGGTGGATATACTTGTCAAACGTGAAGTGTGGCTGCCGCAGAAACTCAAACGGCACCTTGGTCCGCGGGTGATACTGCTGCTCCTTGGAAAGCGCCGCAAACGCCGCCTTGCGCTGCGCAATCAGGTTGTTCCGCGTGAACGACACCATGAGAATGAAACAAAGCTCGCCCGTGTGCTGCTGGAAGCACTGCACCAACCGGTTGCAGAAGTTGCGGCCCTCGGACGTGACCTTCACCTCGTA
Organism: Clavispora fructus; assembly: GCA_003707795.2. Classification (NCBI taxonomy): domain Eukaryota; kingdom Fungi; phylum Ascomycota; class Pichiomycetes; order Serinales; family Metschnikowiaceae; genus Clavispora; species Clavispora fructus. Next base: position 121,063 of record PPLK02000014.1, read on the forward strand.
CCGCATGGGCGACTCTTTGCGCCCGGCCTTGAGGAAGTAACTGTGCAACGAGTGGGGTTGGAACTGTTTGTCTGCAACCGAGTCCATTGCGGCCACTAGCGACTGGGCAACGAACTCGCCGCCATAGGTGCCACGGGCGTTTTCCGCAAACGCCTCCAATGGGTATTTCCCCACAAACTCGGTGTCGGAGTTGCGGGTTAGGCGGAACTTTTCCTCCATAGTGGAAACGGTGGGGTCCTGGTAGACATCGTGGAGGTCCATATTGGAAACGGAGAAAAACTGGAGAACTGGAGAAAACTAGAGAAAACGAGAAAGCTGGAGAAAATTGGAATGGAAAACGTCCGAAATTGCTATGGATCAGCCGGGGCAGGGGTTTTTATGGAGTGGTCTTGGGGCCGAGGTACAACCGGCGGAACATGCTAACGCCGTGGTGCACGGGTGTTTTACCGGGCCTGGTGGGGCTGAATGGCTGGGTGAATGGCTGGGTGAATGGCTGGGTGCATAGGGCGGGATAGAGCAAGGCCAATTGGGCGTACTGTTTTGTCGTGCCTGGTGTTTTTGACGTTGGTTTGGTGTTTCGATGTTGCCTGATGGATGGCCCTGCAGATTCCTATCGAGACTTGGGACTGGGACTTGGACTTCGGATTATTGGGAGCGGGTTCCTCCCGAAAAATGGCTTGCTATTGGATGAATCAAACGAATCGAAAACTGGAATGCATTCGAGTTATGCCAACCCGAATGTCAACCCGAATGCCAACCCACTGAAGCCTCAGTCACACAAAACTGGTGATATTTATCCTTGCGTCTCATTATCACGATCATCACAACCTGTGCCGTAGCTTGTCCTTCTGTCTCTCGGGTCGTGACATCCTCTCGCTTCCTTCTTCCAACCACTTCAAGTGTATCTCTAAACTCCCACGATCTACTTCTCACGAATCTCTATACTTTTCACTATACATGCTCTAACCTTTCTGCTCATGCATCTCAAATCTTCACTCTAAAACTTAGCGTGCGTCACGCCCCGGTGCATATACGTCAATCCCTCTTGGACAAACGTAGCAACACATTTCCCATGCAAATCATAGAAATGCCCCCGCACCAATGTTCGGTTGTTTTTGCTGATCTTGAACAGGTGCGACAAGGTCAACCACCCAAGCACATCCAACTCGCAGAAATCGTCCACGTGGAAATAGAGGCTATGATCCATCGACATGGCGTTGTAATGATAGATATGCATCATGTTGAGGGATACTGCCAATACATCCCGAACATCTCGCAGCTCGTCGAATGTCTGGAATGGGTTGTCTTGGGTAGGGTTCCAGTGGAGGTGCAATGCTCGCACCAACGTGGTGAGAACAGACGAATCGGAAATGTCCGCCAACCCAACAAAATTGTACTTGGGGTGGGAAAGCGGCTTGGCCACACCAAGCCGAGTCCAGAGCGTGATCCATCTTTCCGAAGGCAGCACCTCGGCTTCTTCCGGGCACAACTCGTAGTTCACAAACTCCTCCAGATACGCACTGTGCACAAAATCCGTGTGGACTACATTATGGAGAACATTGGGGTCGGGGTACTTTTTAGCGAGGACCGGGACAGGAGGCTGGAAGTCAATTGGGCTGGATTTGGTCTTTTCTGCCTTTTCAACCTCTGCCATTGCCAAATCGAGCTTCTCCCGGTCGGGTTTCCTCTTTCGCAAGGAGCACATTGCCGAGTACACAGTACGGCCATTCTGAAGTCCCAACACCTGGCGCTGAACGAATTCGCCCAGATCGCCGAGATGAGTCACCCGGTATGTCACCGGGATCTTCAGCAGTCCTGCTCGGATAAAATGGGAGTGGAACGAGTGCGGAACGTATTCTGGAGCCAGTTCGATGGCTACTAGGAGTGCCTGGGCCACCATGTGGCCTCCATATACGCCACGTGCGCCAGGAACCGGCAAGTTGAGATTTCGAAGCCCCACCCAGGTGCTTTTGTCCTTTTGCATCACGCTCATTGCGTCTTCAAAGTCCAAAGTCATTGTTAAGCAGAGCACACCAGGGAAGCAGGAATCACAAGCGAAGAAGAAAGACCAAAGGCAAAAGAAGGTCTAAAGCAAAAGAATCCAATGCGGAAGATCCTCCCCACTGGTCAACAGGCTCCTCTAGCGATTTTCTCCCCAAAAAAACGGTTGATCGGGATGGGTGCAAATGAGCCTCGGGATAGGGTCTATATACCCACCAAATGCGGAGAAGTTCCTCGATGGCTCGGGGCTCGCAACCGGCGATTGTTGGAATGTGCGGTGTGATTCAGTGGTTTGGTGGCCGAGTGACAGAAACACCCAAAAGTGACAGAGCGGAACGAATAATTAATGACGCTTCACAGATTGACGGAAACGGAAAATTGACGCGAATTCGCCCGAACAATTTCATGGATATTCTGTCCGCGCCGATTCACTATTGTGCCCAATGTGGGTTCCGCACCAAAACCAACCAACATTTATCTCCAGCGAGTTCCACATCCAAACATTCCAACTCCTCATCCGCCTCGGCTCCCCAATCTTTTCTTTCCAAAATCTTTGCCGAGTTTTCCCAAATCTTTCAAATCTTTCCAAAATCTCCCGTCAGGCAAATTTGTTCCCTCTGCTTCTCATCCGACCTCCCATGTGACCATCCACGTGAATCTCAATGCGCGCGGCACATGACTTTTCGCCCGACCCAGACAATCTGACTACGGCGTTTCTTTCCCATATCTGCTGCCCTTACTTGTGCTTCGGACGATCAATCCCGGCTTGGAGAACACGCGTTCGTCTTTTTTTATATATATTTTCTTTTCTGATCTCGAGTTGTTTGGCCTACCATGTCGCCGGCGACCGCAAACGGAATCGTCAAGACCAAAACAGCCGCTGCTGTGCCGCCCGATCTCCCGCATATCACAAACAACATTGTGCTGCTTGCCAATGTACTTCGATTCCACACCCAAGAGGCATACAAGCAGCTCAGCCGATTGATTGAGAACTTGGCCAACACCAGAACCTCGGAAAGCGACATCTCTCGCAAAAAGAAGTTTTTAGAGTTGATTATCTCGTTGCGCCAAGACTTTCTCAAGATCTACACGTTGGTCAAGTGGTCGCAAAATGCCAAGGATGTGTCCAAGTTGATCGACTTGTTGAACTGGCTTAGAACCCAGGAGTTCTACTTTGAGAACTTGGGCTACGGCTTGAACGAGCTCAATGGCTTCTCGGGTGCGAAGTTGCCCAACTCCGATATCCTCACCAGTTTGGAGGTGCTTGTGAAAGGCAGACCGCAGTTACCGTCCTATAACTACATCGAAAAACCGAAAATCTCGCCGGAGCGGGTGTTGGAGGTGTTGCGCGACTTGAACTTGACTTTGGTGGCGCGGATGGCGCTTATCGACGATATGTCGCCCCGGTTCCACCGAAACTACATAGTGAGAGACGGTCGGGTAACCATTACTATTCCAAACGAGTTCCAGGTCTCCATCACCGTTGGAAACGATTTGATTGTTGACAATGAGGAAGATTACTACAAGTCGCCTTTCTTTTTCATTGACTTTGCATTTCTCTTTGGCATCAACCCTGACTCGTCTCTTATCACACATAAAGGCTCCAACGTCATCACCCGACTACCCAAGTCTTCGCGGGAGAAGTTGGAAGCAGTGGTAAACCAGGTATTGTTGAAGCAGTCGTTGAAAGGATTATATTCGGTGTTGCACCAGTACTCCGTTTCGTTTAAGTTGTACTTGATTTCTAGACAGTTGAAGGAGCTATCCGTGAACAGCAAGTGGAGAAACAATATCCAATTCAAGTATAACTCGTCGCTAATAATCATCAACTACTGGAGCAGCCACTACCTAGCCCGCAACTGGAAGTCCTTCATCGAGATCGGCATTGACAAGCTGTACAACCTCAATTTCCGTTGGTTCAAGAATGGAAAATACATCTTCAACCACGGTATACAAGACATTGACGGAGCCAGCGCCGAAACAGACGAGCCCGTGGATTTGAGTGTTGATTTCATTTTGAACCAGGTCATTAACAAACATTCGGAAATGTTAATCTCCAAGATTCACTCCGAACTTCTGGAGAGGGCTACTGGAGACTTTGTCACCTATTGCAACCCATATCAGCTCTCTGTCAAACTCACTCCACGCAGATCTACCATATTGGCCATCAATCCTTTGACAGGATTCTTTTACTTTATGAATCCGTCTTCCATCGAGATCCAGGCTCAGAATAGAATAAACAGCCAGCCAACGCAAGTGAAACACAGAAGTTTCATCAGTGAACAAGATATGGTGGTGAATGTGGCAAATAACTTGATCCAGCTCAGACTTGATACCTTCAGCAAGTCGTTGAATACCAAGTTGGTCACCACCGAATGGATCACGAACAGCATTATTAAGATCAATGACTATGAGACGGCCAAGCTTTTCAATTTCATCACGGACCAAAAGACAATGACGCACAACAAAATGCTGTTCTACAGGTGTTGCAATTGGCCATCTTCATGGTTTTTGATTAATATGATCAGCGGTCTTACATCGAAAACCTATTGGTGGGTGGCTCGCCTCAAGTCCATTAAGGGCGAATGGAAAATCCAATGGGTGCAAATGCTCCAGGTGGGCGAAGAGGAAGAATTTGACTACAATTTCTTCACCAACCTATCGAAGTCCTGTTCGAACTTGATTGTGGATCATATGATCACCGAGGAATTGCAAAAGAAGTCGATCCAGTTTATAAAAGTAACCGATCTCTCTGTCCTCAAACGGTTTAAGGTCTCTCATAATGTGGTCGATACCACTTCAAATCACCAAACTGTGATGGCATTGCATAACACGGGGAATTTGCTCCCTATATCCGTTACGTCAAACACATTGTTTCTTATCGTACAATTGTTATCGGATAAATCATCCACGAAGTTGAGTTTGACTATCTGTGGCAAGTTTTCTATTGTTAGTCCAACGGACAAAGATACGTTTTCGAAACTTAATGTCCAGATCGATGCTGAAGAACAGACATTCGAGCTTCTGTCCTCCGCTGATCTCTCTAGCAAATCTATCGAAGATAACGAAACCACCACAGCTCACAGCCTCGTGAATCAATTGCTCGGTACGGTTGAGAAAGTGCGGCTGTTGATACAAATGTTAAATCAACTTAAAAAGATAGACATCAAGGTGAAAAACAATTCTATCAGTGAAATCACATTTGATGTGGATCCATTTTACAAGCAGTTCCACTTGAGCCTCCCGGAAAATGCCACGGCCGCATTAACATTGGCGCCCAGCGACAATGAAGACCCATCAGTCAAGTTGGTAACTAAGTTCTTGGGCCAGCAAATGAGAGAGTCACACACGGCACTCATTGGATCTATCGAGTACTTAAAACAATTTGTCCCAATTTTCCAGACTATTGCGCTGGTGAAAAGTACATTGAGCAGTCAGAAAATAGAAAAGCTTCCAAACGAAGTGGAGCGGTTGCATTTCGAGCTGAAGTTCTCTAATTTGAACTGGGTACAGTTACTCTTCTTTATCAACCTGTCGAGCGCAGGCACCAAGAAGGTGCAGCGGGACAAAATCCTGTTCTCATTGAGTTTCAAGAGAAACAAGTTCGACACGACCGAACGGTTGCTCTTGAAATTCTCCATGAAAGAAAACTTGAGTTCGCAAAACCTCAAGTACAAGAAGTTGTTTGAGGACATATTCCGGGCGGCCACCGAATTAGGAAAAGAGAATGATTCGCTTGTGCTCGTGAAACTCAACTATGATTTCCTTATGGATCCCGGCTTGTTGAAACCATTAATGACACGGATCAGCGAGTGTTTCTGTAAGTTTTTGAAACCATGACCGATGTACGGCAAATACATGACATTATTATTATTATTATTATTATTATTATTATTAGAAAATTAGAATGAAATATTTGAAGAATGACTTTACTAGTATGTTGTTGCAGGTATCACAGGCTGAGAATATAGCCAGCAGATATCGGAAGCGGGACATCAGCAGGAATAATGTGCCTCTTAGTAAGAGATGGTCACGTAGGTGCACATAATGGCAAGCATGAAACCGACAAGAATGACAGCAGAGAACCCCAAGCGGGCAAGGGGACCCACCTTGTCGCCGCAAAGCTTCAAGTAGAACAGGCAAGGCAAAATGATACACACAAGGAAACTAATGGACGAGCCCATGATACCAATGACCTTGTCGAACTCCGGGAACAAGATGGCGAAACCAACAAACATGGCGTTGACACCCACTCGGGTCAACACTCTGCCAATGACCTTGACCCAGTCCGCGTAGGGCGACTGCCCACCCACGTAAGTGTCGAGGCCAAAGATTCCGTCCAAGGTGGAGATAATGGGCTTGGCATTCAACGGAGTCTTTGCCAACGGCACAATGCAAATAAGACCGCTGATCAACGGATACACGAACGATGGGTAGCCCTGTGTTTCCAACAACACACTTGTGATCTCGTTGCTGCACAAAGCCCCAAACATGAAGAAGCCCACCACAGCCATGGCGGAGTCAGTGAGCAAGGTGATGGTGTAGGTGGGGATCAAGGTCTTGGTGAACTTGCGGGGGTGGCGCATATCGGACTTCAAGTTGGGGAAAATGGCATGGCCGCCAAACGGAGCCATCAAGATACCAAGCGCGGCCAAGAGCAGCACCATGTCCTCCGGCCAGAGGTTGGTGGGCATGACCAGGATCAAGGAGCCCGGAGCCGTCTGTTTCACCACGCCGCACATCACCACGAGCAGGGTGATAGAGATGGTAGACATGATGCCCATCAACGACACGATGGACAACACCAGCAACGGCATGAAGGTGAAGGGCGTGAGAACGACAAACGCAATGAGCTTGAAGCGGGTTTTGGTCCACACGTCGTTGCCCACCAACAGGTAGAGCGAGTCGGAAAACAACACCACCAATGACACGCCTGCGCCTAACAAGTCGATGGAGAAAAGCAACAGAATGAGCAACTTGGCCGTGGAGCCGTAGGCCATGTGTCCCAAGTCCGCGAACGTCATCAAGGTGCTGTCTGTGTCCATGATGGTGGACAAGAGAGACGCGGTCCAGCCGGTGGACAAGCAGCACACCACCAAAAGCGGCAAGCCGAGCACCCAGCCGGCCTTGAGCAAGCCCACCGGGAGCGCCAAAAGCCCCACGCCGATCATCACGTTGACCGAGTTGAACACGGTCTGCGGCGCGGTGGACTGGCCCGCCACCACCGTGACTACGTTGCCGTCCTTGTCTTCCACCTTCTTCAACCCAAAGTGCGACGCGGTGCTGGCGTAGGAGATGGACAGGCGGATCAGCAGAAACGACTGCAGCGGATAGGTTTTGCGGCCTCGTGCGGGGATGAGGATGCCGTCGCCAAGACTCTGGTTGGACCGCGTGTGGCGGAGCACGTTGGCGATTTCGTCTTGGTAGAACACCTCGTTGTCGTGGTACGGCAGCAGGCCGTGGGCAAACGCCTGGTTGGCGCGAAACGAGCCCATATCGTGCAAAATGGTGCTGAGGCGCTCACCGCGGACCGACGGCACCATCAACTCCGGATCGAACAATTCATCGTCGTCGTTTCCGTCGGCGAAAAACGACCGTTTTTTGTGGATGGCGGGGTCGAGTTTCTGGGCGGCAAACAGCTGCGCGCGAACAAACGACGATGCAAAGTTGTGGAGCGAGTTGGGGCCGCGGAACAGGCCGTGGGGTTGGTCGAGAAACGAGTGGGAGAGCGGTGTGGTTTCGTCATGCTCGTCGTCAGGCATTGTGGGAAGGCGGAACGAAGAAAAGGGAAAGGGGAAAGAGGAGAGTGAAAGGGGTCGGGACGGTCACAATGGGAGGGTTCGAAGGGGAGGGTTATAATGGGGAATGAAAAAAAAAAAAAAAAGATAGAGATTCTAACAGCGGTTGTGCGATTCTCGAGATTGAGTAGGTAAACAGGCTTATCTATTGCCGGTTTGGGCAGTGCGCGCACGGCGTTTGATCCGATAGGCATTTGGAGTGAGGAAAAGGAACAGAAACTGGCCGCGACCCCGAGATCCACAAGACCATGGCGATCGGTGGATATCCTCAGATTAGTATAGCAGCGGGGATACCGTGGCGTCGGATATAGGAAAAGGTTGGAACGGAGCTAGAGCGGAACCGGACCAGAACCAGACCAGAACCAGACCAGAACCAGACCAGAACCAGACCCAGAACCAGACCAGAACCAGACCAGAACCAGACCCAGAACCAGACCCAAGAACAAAAGAAGGGAACAAAAGAACAAAAACAAAACAACGCAGCCGGCAAAATTTCTTTGGCAGTTACGATTACAGAAGATGGGGATCGGCAGTATCGTCAACGTGGTGGCTTCGTTCGATTTTTGATAATAAATTCCTAATATTGATGATTTACTGATCATGAGTCATTGGCTCGTATATGTCGGGTTCTTTTCCTCATGGCATACTTAAATTTCTTTATTTTCAATAATTAGTGATATTATAGAATCTGCTCACATCCACCAAATATCTCTATTAATGCTAATCTGTCTCACTTAGGCAAAAATATTGAATATTAAATGCGTATATTAATTAACGCGTATATTAATTAATGCTTATATGGATTAATTCTTATATGAATCAATTCATGCGTATTTCAATATATGCAGATATTAATAGAATACCATTTAAAATGTAAGATTATTAACAAAGGATTATCACCATGGAAGACTATCATCTGTAACCCAGTTAAAGACCTGTGGTGCATATCATGGACCGGGTGCAGGATGCACATGGGATCTCCCAATCCGTTACAGACCCGAGATCCAGGGCCAAATCTCCAAAGTTCAATCTCCAAAGTTCCCTAATGAATTTTCCTTCCATCTCGCCTAACGGTCCGTTCGTACTTTCCGTCCCCTCCGACTCAAATGTCCGTTTGTATTCCTCTATCCATTGGTAACCTCCGGAGGCACGAGCCTGATGCTATCACCACACGTGACACCTACATCACCGATAGCGCGGCTCCCTGACTTCCCAACTACTCCTCGTATATGATCAAACGGGTGCTGACGGCAGTGGCCACGTTCTTCCACTCGTTCTTTCTACCCGAAAGTCGACTTCTGTCTCACCAGAAATGGGTCTTGGGCCTTGTCAACCTCGCGGCAGTCATCATCTTTTGGGTGCTGTCGTCGTTTTTGGTCAATGACTTGTTCGAAACCGACACATACCGCAAGCCGTTTCTCATCACCTGGATCAACACCTCGTGCTTCACGCTCTACCTCATACCCTACTTGCGCTACAAAAACCTTTCGGTGGCCGGCTTCGTCGAGGTTTTGCGCCAAGACTACCAAAAATCCTCCTACTCGCGGCTCCACGACGCCGAGGCGGCGGTGCTGGAAATGCCCGAGTACGGCGCGTCTACTGACAACGTGGCGCTGAGAGACCAAGATGAGAGCCTCAAACCCGCGGACGAGGACGTACCGGTGTACGAAACCGTGATGCTTTCGTTGCAGTTTGTGATTCTCTGGTTCACCGCCAATTTAGTGACCAACTCGTCGCTCTCCTACACCTCGGTGGCGTCTCAAACCATCTTGTCGTCCACATCGTCGTTTTTCACCCTCTTGGTCGGCTACTTGTACCGCATAGAGAAGATCAATCTCAACAAAGTCATTGGCATCGTGTTGTCGTTCACCGGTGTGCTTATCGTGACGCGGCTCGACACCGCGGGCCAAGGAAACGTGCCGGCAAACTCCAACCCGATACTTGTTCTCTGGGGCAACTCGTTGGCGTTGATTGGCGCGCTTGTCTACGGCGTGTACACCATTCTCTTGAAGTTCAAAATCACTGTGCCCAACTCGTCCACCGAGCGGGTGTTGGACACCCACTTGTTTTTTGGGTTTGTGGGGCTCTTTTGTGCGCTTTTCCTTTGGCCCGTGATTCTTGTGTTGCACTTCTCGGGCCTTGAGACGTTCGAGTTGCCGCTGTCGCGATATGTGGTGTTGCTCCTTGCGGGGAACGCGTTCATTACGTTTGTGAGCGACTTTTGCTGGTGCAAAGCGGTTCTTCTCACCAGCCCGTTGACGGTGACCGTGGGTCTTTCGCTTACCATTCCGTTGGCGATGGTGGGCGATTGGATCATCAAGGGTTTCTCCGTCCACTTGGGCTACATGTTTGGTGCGGCGATAGTCACGGTGGGGTTCTTTGTCATCAACAAGGACGAGCAGGAGGACTTTGTGTCCGATATAGAAGTTTGATAGAGCCATTCTGGCGACGCCGTCCGATTTAATCTGCATAGTCTATAGTAATGCTATAGTAGTGTCTGGCTTGACAGCCCGGATTCCAGTTTGTAATGGCGGTATAGGTTGAGGGTCACAGTTTAAATTGGCTGATGTTGATAGATTGAAGACTGACATCGACAGATTAAAGACTGACATCGACAGATTAAAGACTGACATCGACAGATTCAAGATTGACATCGACAGATTAACGATTGTGATTTCTTCACTGTACCATTGCCATCGTCACTGCAATTGACTGATATCTACACTGATATTGTCATCACCACACGGAAAATCCCCGGTATTCACCATGTGTTAACTCAGACATTCTTCAACAAACACATAGATTCATATTAACCAAACCTGAGCTCGAACCTGTTTTCTACTCTAATTTTCCCGTCCGCAAAATGTTTTGTTGTCTACATGCTGAACTACTGCCATGTTGCTGCGACCGATACCGATACCGCATAGTGCGTAATCCTCACTAGGTGTATAACCGTATGTTATTCATCGTTAGAACTTCTAAGTATTTCCTCTTCTTTATGTTTTCCTCTTCTATGTTCGCATTCTCCTCCTCTGTCTCAGTCCCAACCTTCCATCTCCATCCCCGGTACGTAGTATCTCCGGTTCTTGTGCGTCCGCACTCAATTAGTCGCACCAAGATCAACTCCATTCTTCCGCCATGAATATCCTCCAGTTGTTCACTGCACTATGTCTATCGGTCGTTGCGGCCGCCGACATTCTGAGTCTGACGCGTTTGCATTTGGAGTCAATTCAGCATCCTTTTGGTATCGTCCCCATCTCCAATGCCAACATGTCACTTATTTCCCATCCCAACAGACCCCACTTTACCCTTGTGTTGTTGACCTCCACTGACAACAAGCATGGATGCACCGAATGTCATCGAGCCAAAAAGATGGTGCAACGGGTTACTGAGGCGTGGCACTCCAACTACCCCGAGTCCACCTACTTGTACGTTGCGGAAGTGGACATCATTGACCGCACCAATATTCCGGTGTTTGACTTCTTGCAATTGCAAGAAGTGCCGCATATCTGGCTCATTCCTCCGACTCATATCTCTCAGAGCCACAATTCGAGCCGCGCTGCCAAGTTCAACGAGGACGGCGACGAGGTTTTCGACAACTTTGACATTTTTCTCGAACCCCACGCAGAGTTCGAGATTCCCGAGGCTTCGTTGGACGAGCAGACGTTCCAGTTTGCCGACTGGCTTGCCATCAGCATGCAGAAACGCATCATCTTGAACCAGAGCAATGCGGTAGCCAAGTTCGTCACCACGTTTTCCGCCACTTTCGGTACCATTTTGCTAATAAAGAAGAAGGGCCCTTCAGCCATCACCTCCACTGTCAACAAGGCCAAAGTGTATCGCATAATCGTTTTGGTCGTTCTTCTTGCCATTGTGGGGGGATACTCCTTTACCACCATCCAACAAACCCCGTTTATAGCATATAACGAGAAGGGGCCCATCTACATCAGTGGAGGCATCCACTACCAATTCGGGGTGGAGATTGTGCTACTGGGAGGCGTTTACTTTCTTCTAGGTGCGGCGGTGGTGACGCTCTTTTACTTGGGAGGTTATAAGGTGACTGTGGACAGTCAGATCCCCACGGAGAAGATTTTGGCGGGGTTGCAGGTGCTCACGGTGGCGCTGATCTACGTTTTCTTCAGTATTTTGACGAGCATGTTCTTGAGAAAAGACCACGAGTATCCATATGCGCTAATGACGTTGTTCTGATTGTCTTCGGGTCCCCGTTTATATAAGTAGGCCTGAAATGCATACGTATGAAAAGTGGAGGCAAGGGTTGTGAAATTGACAATGCTTGACCAGTTTTAATGGCGCTTGGCCAGAATCAGAAATTTGTCCTCATTTAGGCGAAGTGGTCCGCTTCAATGGTGATAACTGTGCGACTTCTTTGCACCGTGGTTTCAATGATTTTTCGCGCCGCGTCTTAGGAACACCATCATGTCGAAGAGAAATACCCCAGGCCATCCTGAGGGATCGAAAAAGCCAAAATTGATAACCGAGTTTTTCGCTCAGGTCAATAACAAGCCGAAAAAGGCGAAGGCTGCGGCGAATCCCGTGTCTGCTATAGTTGGCCAGAAACACACCATCCAACAAGAGGAGCAGAAACAGAAGCGAATTGACACAAACCTAAACGACCCAAAACAGAAAGCGGACCCAGCGAGTGAAAAGCAAATCGTACAGGTGGAGGAAGAATCCCCCGCAAAACCAGAATCAGCTTATGACGCGTTTTGCCAGAAACTCAACTTCAACAAGAAAGAATGGGTTGCTGGACTCACACCAGAAGAGAAGGTGCTCTTGGCGCTAGAAATCGACACATTGCATATAACCTGGCTTGCGTTTCTCCACAGAGAACTCACTAAACCTTATTTTCTCAAATTGAAACGGTTCTTGAGTTCCCAATCGGGAAAAACCGTATTCCCCCCTCCAGAACACATCTACTCCTGGTCTCACTACACGCCTCTTCCAGACGTCAAGTGTTTGATTCTAGGGCAAGATCCGTACCACAACTTCAACCAAGCACACGGGCTCGCGTTTCTGGTTTTGGAGCCTACTAGACCCCCGCCGTCTCTTCTCAATATCTACAAAACGCTCAAAATCGACTTCCCGTCGTTCCAAGTCCCCGACTACAAGGAATTGGCCAAATTGGGCCGTCCTGGGGGCGGAAACCTTACCAAATGGGCCAAGAGGGGTGTTCTTATGCTCAATGCCTGCTTGACAGTAGAAGCGCATAAGCCAAATAGCCATGCCGGACAGGGCTGGGAGCAATTTACCGAACAGGTAATCAAAACCGCAATCGCATACGCCAAAACCCAAAACGAAGGTTTTGTTATCATGGCATGGGGTAGCCCGGCCCAAAAGCGGGTTGCCAGTTTTGCTACTCAGTTGAACTCATCGGATGCTTCGTTTTTGGTGCTCAAAACCGTCCATCCGTCGCCGTTATCCGCAAGTAGAGGTTTCTTTGCGCTGCAAGTTTTCCTAAAGTGCAACCAATGGCTTTCCGAAAACGGTAAGCGGCCTATTGACTGGGGGATTGTTGAAGGGAATGTGGTGACGCAATAGCCTATATGGTACGTGGTACGCAGAACACCATTTGTTCAAGGACTTTGGATAATTCAATCTATGCTACGCGATTTCTTCGATCATCTGTTTCAATCTTACGCTAAGAAAACCCCTAAATCTGATAAATTGTAAACTTTATTGTGTGTTGCTCTCTCTTCTCTATTAGTATTTTATGGTTCTGGCCAGCGTATAATGCAACGCGACATAGTGCGACATGTGCGACATGGTGTATAACGATTGCATAAACACAGGGAAAAAACGCCAAAAAAATCAATCCAGGGTTTTTTTTTGGGGATAGGCCGTCCATTTAGTCTTTTTTGCTTTTTCTTCATTTCCTTTCAAATCCCAGACGTTCTGAACGCCCCATAATAATGACAGAGCGCAAGAAATCGCAAATCAGCTATGTTGAATCCAGTGATTCAGAACAGGAACAGTCCATAGAACCAGAGGTTGATCTCCCATTAGAAGACGTGGATCCCGAAAGAAGAAACCGCTATTTGCTTGATTGTGATCCCAAGGTGGCCAGAGAGAGGGATGTTGATGACTCCACCATCAGATTCAAGTACCTTTTGGGGTTGACTGATATCTTTCGCTATTTCATCGACATCAACATGTCCAAGGACGCCAAATTCAAACGGATGATAAAACAAATCGACGCTAAAATCAATTTCAAGCAGCCAAAAAAGAAGCAGGGACGCCGGAAAACGGAAAAAGAGGAGGATGCCGAGCTTTTGGAAGACGAAGAACACATTGGCGACGCAGAGCAAAGAACGGTTTTGACGGAATCGCCATCGTACATCCAGGGGGGCACATTGCGTGAATATCAGATTCAAGGTCTCAACTGGCTCATTCTGCTTTACGAAAACCGCCTAAGTGGTATTTTGGCCGATGAAATGGGGTTGGGAAAAACCCTCCAAACCATCTCTTTCCTTGGGTACTTGCGGTACATCAAGAACATTGATGGTCCTTTTATCGTCATTGTCCCCAAATCCACGCTAGATAACTGGCGTAGAGAGTTTGCCAAGTGGACCCCGGACGTCAATGTGGTTGTTTTGCAGGGTCCAAAGGAAGAGCGGCAGAGAATCATACGGACACAGCTTCTCACGGCCAAGTTCGATGTGTTGATCACGTCATTCGAAATGGTAATACGTGAGAAGTCGCAGCTCAAGAAATTTCGCTGGCAATACATCGTGGTGGATGAAGCACACAGAATCAAAAACGAAGACAGTTCGCTCTCCCAGATCATCCGGTTATTCTACTCCAAAAACAGACTTCTCATCACTGGAACACCGCTCCAAAACAATTTGCATGAATTATGGGCCCTTTTGAACTTCATCTTGCCCGATGTGTTTGGCGACTCCAACGTTTTCGATGAGTGGTTTGATAGCCAGCCAGACAAAGACAAAAACCAGGATCAGGTTGTATTGCAGCTTCATAAAGTCCTCAGTCCATTTCTCTTACGGCGGGTGAAATCGGATGTCGAACGGTCGTTAAAGCCGAAAATCGAGACCAATGTCTATATTGGCATGACTGAGATGCAGATTGACTGGTACAAAAAGCTCCTTGAGAAGGATATTGATGCAGTCAATGGCGTAGTGGGAAAACGAGAGGGCAAGACGAGATTGTTGAATATTGTCATGCAATTGAGAAAGTGCTGCAACCACCCGTATCTTTTTGATGGTGCTGAACCTGGCCCTCCATTCACTACGGACGAGCATCTTGTGTTCAACTCCGGCAAGATGATTATTTTGGATAAGATGCTTAAAAAATTTAAGGAATCTGGTTCAAGGGTTTTGATCTTTTCCCAGATGTCGAGAGTCTTGGATATCCTTGAGGACTATTGTTTTTTCAGAGAGTATGAGTACTGTCGTATTGATGGTTCCACATCACACGAAGATAGAATTGAAGCGATTGATGATTATAATGCTCCAGATTCGGAGAAATTCATTTTTTTGCTCACAACCAGAGCTGGTGGTTTGGGTATCAATTTGACTTCGGCCGACATTGTTGTGCTCTACGATTCTGATTGGAACCCTCAAGCTGATTTGCAAGCGATGGATCGTGCCCATAGAATTGGACAGAAAAAGCAAGTTCAGGTGTTTAGATTTGTCACTGAAAATGCTATCGAAGAGAAAGTGTTGGACAGAGCTGCCCAAAAATTGAGATTAGACCAACTTGTGATCCAGCAAGGCAGACAGGCATCTGGAAACATTGGAAATTCTGCCGATGACTTGCTTGGAATGATTCAACATGGTGCGAAAGCGGTATTTGAATCAAACAAGAGTACTATGCTTGAAGATGATATCGATGCCATTCTTGCCAAAGGAAGAGAAAAGACTGCCTCTCTCAATGCGAAATTCAACAACTTGGGTCTTGATGATCTCCAAAATTTTACTTCTGATGCGTCGGTATACGAGTGGAACGGCCAAAATTTCGCAAAACCACAAAACGAGGCATTGGGACTCACTTGGATACACCCTACTAGACGCGAGCGGAAGGAACAGACCTATTCTGTGGATAATTACTATAAGGATGTCCTCAAAACTCCTGCCGGACAAGTGAAACAACCTCCTGCTGTCAAAATCAAGCAACCGAAGGTATATCATGCTCAAGATCATCAATTCTTCTCGCCTGAGTTGATTGAGCTTCTAGACAGGGAGCAACTTGCTTACAAAAAAGATGTCGGATATGTTTATTCTGTGGATGACTTTGGAGACAGTGAAGAGGAGTTTCTGAGCGAAGACGAAGACATGTCTCGCGAAGAACGTCTTAGAATTGAACAGAAGAAGATCAAGGATGTTGTTCCTCTATCCGAAGAGGAGCAGGAATTGAAGGAGAAATTGATGAATGACAGTTTTCATACATGGTCAAGGCGTGATTTTACTAATTATATTCACAACTGTGCCAAGTTCGGAAGAACTGCCTACAAAGAAATTGGTGAAGCGCTTGGCAAAGACGAGGTTGAAGTTGAAAGATACACAAAAACGTTTTGGGAAAGTTACAAGGAAATCGAAGGATATGAAAAGTACATTGCTCAAATCGAAGCTAGCGAGAAGAAGATTGCCAAGCTCCATATCCAACAAAATTTACTTGCTTCGAAGATCGAAGCATTGGACGATCCGCTAGAAGATCTCAAAATTCTATATCCACCTAATAATTCTAAGAGAGTTTAT
Organism: Clavispora fructus; assembly: GCA_003707795.2. NCBI lineage: Eukaryota > Fungi > Ascomycota > Pichiomycetes > Serinales > Metschnikowiaceae > Clavispora > Clavispora fructus. Next base: position 137,594 of record PPLK02000014.1, read on the forward strand.
TCGAAGCTCGAGGATCGCTTTATCATGTTTTCTGTTCACAAGCACGGCCTCTTTAGCGAAAAGCTTGGAGAAAAGATTAAGCAAGATATCTCTCAGAGTGATTTGTTCAGATTTGATTGGTATATCAACTCAAGAACACCGCAGGAGATAAGTAGAAGAGTCAACACTCTCATGCTTGCCTTGGCGAAGGAATCCGATGCGAGTACGGTCTCAAAAAAGAAGTCGAAACAGGTAAATGGAATCAATACGAAGCAAAGTTCTGTTGATCCAACCACTGCCGAAGGCACTCCAGACCCTAATAGCGAATTTTCGGACAATAAAGGGAAAAAGAGAGCTAATGGGGAGCTGTCAACTGAATCTAAAAAGATCAAAACTGAAACTATCTAGTGAGCAACTTTGTGGGGCTTTATCTCATCTCGATAAACAATTACAATACCATTCATTTGGACTTAAAATAGCTATTAAATATACTCCTGTTGGACCGTTGGCTGCACTGTGGAAATGTAGTAAGGAACTTTGTTCGCTGTCCAGCTGACAGAGAGGTAATCACTCATTTCAAACCTCTCAACCTTCAAATAATCAAAAATAGTTTTCTCCTTTCCAGCCTTATATCTTGGAGGAATAAAATTCTTCAAGCTGATGATTTTAGATCCTGGCTTCATCCCGTAGAGTAATTTGCCCACCTCAACATTCAAAGGGAAATCGAATAAATAATTATTAACAATGAGGATGTCACATTCAACGCATCGTTGCTGTACCATTCTATTGTCCACAAAGCTCTGATTCAAGGCAAAATTCAAATTCAAGGGACTCATTCCCAAAACCATCAATTGTTTCTGCAAGAATATCTCCTGCTGGATCGTCAATTCCGAAGCGTGGCTCATCACTTCACACCCTCCACTTTCTCTCACGCCAAATTCTAATGCCGCTTGAAAAGTGGTGTTTCCAACTCCGGAACCTAAATCATAAAACTTATGTTCCGGTCTCAAATCCACTTTGGTCAAAACCTCGCTCACAAAGGATGGAAGAAGTTCGCCGTAGACTTCAGCAGTAAATGCTTTATAATTTCTAAGTTTCCGAGAATTGGGGGAGACGATCCGCGTATACGCTCGAAGTAGAATTTGTTGAAACGCAAACCGCGAAATTTCAGACACTTGTTTCAACAGCCGCATGAATGCGCTAGGGTAATAGATCGGTCTAAGATTCCGGAATCTTGTGATAATGTTCGCCAACACAGAGTTGGAGTCCTTCATGGGAGCAGATGGCGGCATTAGGGGAGATGTGGCGTAATCGATAGAAGGGGAACTCTCAGGGCCCTTCAACTCGCCAGCAGCAAGAACGTCCGAATAGAAGATGTCGAGCTTGAGGTCTTGTACTGTCGGCTGAAACTTGTAATAGGGCGGCAAGTATATTCTGACACCTTCATTTATATCAATAGATGGGTCGAACTTGATTGGATATGGGGAAAGAACCAACATAAGAAGATTCCAGTAGTCAATTATTCTCATGAATTGAGAGAAATCATCATTTTCAACTGCCTTTGTGAGCCCATTGCAATAATAGTCGAAAATAATCTCTTTTATCATGGGTGAATGAGAAAAGTAAAGAGAATAATGTATCTGGAAAATCTTCTGCAACTCAAAAACAGAGTCTAGTTCGTTGTTTTTTGGAGAAGCCAATACAAATTGCTCTGTATGCTCCGGATAAAGCAAGTAACGGATATGAACAATGTTTCTCGAATTGACGATTGCAGAATCTTCATCACCGGGATTAAAAAGGGGTGGAAAGCTATCTCCCAAGGTCTTATATGCCTTTATGTGGTCTTTAATCACCTTTGCCGCAACAGTGTCATTGATGGGAATATAATGGTTCAGTTCAACCATAACTCGACCATCATCACTGAAAGAAACAGGTTGTGGATTTGCCGAGCCGGATGTAATTGCATTATTGAACAACTGTCTCCCATTAAGCGGGACCATTGTATCATGGATAATGTCTGTGGGATCAAAAGCACTCACCTGCTCTTCAACCTCGTCACTATCGATGACATTCTTGAGCTTTTCCAAATCATCGCTCGAGTCATAGCCACTGTCTTCTGTCGTCTCATCGATTTCCGGAGCAGGAGTAAGTCTAGGTCTACCACGGCCTCTTTTCTTTTTTACCTGCTGTTGCTGCTGCTTCTGTTGATTCTTGATCTCCATTATTTTTCGTTGGGCAAACTTCAACTGTTGACGACTCTTGAACTCAGGAACAAGATGGAATACAGGTTTTCTCTTGCGCTTTTCTCCCTCTTTGACGGTCGTTCCATCTCCAGTGACACTTTGAAACCACCTGGCCTCTTCGATTAGCGCAGTCACACTTGAGCGAGGCTCTGGAGTCCGAGTACTGCTGCGGAGTCTTCTCATCCTTCTTGATGCATTGAGCTTGCGTAATCGGCTCTCTTCTGCCTTTTTGCGCATCGTGTCAACCCTGTTTTTTGCGCGTATCTCCCCTCGTCTCTTTCTCTCTGATGCTTCCTCGGGGTCCTCCGTCTTTTCAATCTTTATCTTCTTGGTTAAGGCTTCCTTTCGAAGATCATCAAACACCACATCGTTTCTGGAACGTCTGCGGTGGCGACCGCCAGTTTCGGAATCTGCAATAGAAACGTACCACTGCGCCTCGTAGATCAAACGCTCAACAAAATTTTTAAATTTCTTTTGTCTTACGCATGCAATTTCTAACGTCTTGAGTTTAGCTTCGATTTCGGATTCGGAGCGCACAACTAATTCCTTCATGATTTCGGATAAAGAGCTCTTGTTGATCAAGCTCTCGCGCAAGTAGTCGGTTTCGGGTTTCGTGAATGGCAATGGCTCTTCGTGGTCAATTTTGTACTTTTCCACTCGCTTGCGAAGCTCGCGGGTGACGATTTTCGTGCTGCGCGCCCCCAATTCTGAGCGGATTCCCGATAATGTCAAGTCATTCCGCATCAAATTGGAAATCTCCTTTTCATACGCAATTATCATTGGAGATTCCGGAACCTGCGCCGGTGGGGTTGACTCCTGTCGAAGCTTTTTGCGGATCGTTTCCACCTTCATCTTGATTTCGTACGGTTTGCGGAACACAAGGTTCTCCTGGATATATCCCGATGGCTTGTCCGCAAGAAGTGAGTCGGAAATAAAGTCCATCTCCCGCGTCAGCCACTGCTGTTTGTACTTGTAATGTTTCGCGATCATAGCGGCAATGTCCGCTGCGGTCAAGTGCGGTAGAAACTCGCGCACATCTTCCAAAAGAAACATCTCCAACTCGTAGCACACTTCCATGGCCGTGATTTGCAGACATTGGAGTTCATTCCGCTTAACGCCGTAAAGGTCCTCGAGTGCACAAATCTTCAGGTGTATTTCTCTGCGGGTCCGAGCAAAACACTCCCGCTCAAGCATCCGGTGGTTTACGGGACCCTCTTTGTACCACTCCAGCACAATAAGCTCCAATTCTGGTCGGGTGAACTCGGTGGGTAGGGTCAATGTTTCCACATACCGCACGATCTCGTTCCAGTCTACATCGGGAAACCGCAGCCGAACATGGCTCTTCAAGAGGTTCTCCGTGGTCAAAACTTTGAGTTCTTCACTCACAGAGCTATAGGCTTCGGGCTTGGGCGAGTCCGCCTTTATTGACGCGGGAGTCATGAGGTTGTGTTCGGGAACCACCGCTGGAGGTTTCCCTTCAGATTCGGCGCTTTCGCTGTTCAAAAGCAGCGACACTTTCATTGAAGCGAAACGGGCTGCTGGGAATCTGCCACTCGGCACTTTTCGAATATTATTCGAAGGGTCGGGGAGATTTTTTTTTTCCTTTCCCGGCCAGACCAACAGGCGGGTCAACTGACACTTGCTTCAAAACACGAAGTGGTGTGGGAAATAATTGCCAGCGAAAGGGGGCAAATCGAAAGGAGAGCGTATAATGGATGAAAACTCAGCAGACTATAAGAGCAGATTGCTTTTTTTGTTCCAGCCTCGGTTTGTTTCACACGAGGAAGATCGCACTGGTGATCCGATGCGTGTTCACTTGATTTCTCGTTCAGAACGCGCATGCATGCACGGGGATATCTTCTATGTTGGTTATACACATGACACACTTCCCGTTAATAACAAGGGATATAATTCCCGGCAAATGCCGGAAAATACATTATTCTACTATTTCCTACCCGGAAATAGGGTACAATACTTTTTCAGTCGCTATTACGACCGTGTATTGATCAATAAATAAATAAATACCCCTGCACGCGCGCGGCTATTTGCTCGCCTCGCGTTAAAGCTTGCTATTACGGATACCGTTCAACCTGAACTTCAAATCCCGCAAATTCTTGCTTACCGGCTTCCACTCATCAAATAGTTCGTACAATTCGCGGATTTCATCATCACCTGTTTTTTTTCCCGCGTCTGATGTCGTCCAATTTTTCTCCACATTGAATATTAGGCCGCGAAGGCACCACGGCAAAATGAAGGGGTTGGTGCCGAGCTTCCCGACATTGTACTCTTTGATGTGCACCTGATTGTTGATGGGGAGAAGCATTTGGGTGTTGCTGCCAGCTCCACTGCCCCGTGCCATATCTGGCACCACCAAGTCATCCGTATCAAGCGCAAATTTAATTCCGAGATCGTAAACTTTACCATCATTGTAGATTTTCGAGTGTCCCCCGCCAGTGATAGGTCCGGCTAAGCTCGCGCTTAATTCACGAATCACATTGTTGTCAAAATATCCAAGGTTCTGGAGCTGGCAGCAGATCGAAACAAGCCGTGCGATAAAGTTGGGTGTGTTCGATGACCGGTCAATGTAGCACGCCCGGTAAATATTTGGGTGGAAAACGTGCGAAGCAAGAGCAGAATAAAGCGGCACAAGCAGATCATTTATGGATCCGATGAGACACACCTTCACATTGGCGTTGACTAGAATTTGCATGGATTGTTTGTACGCCACTGATTGCGGGCTACCAAATTTGTTAAGTTCGAAAAGTTCCAAAAGCGAGTCATGTTCGATAGCGGAATACGCTTTCATAAACAAGGACTTGTCTACTCCATAAAATGGTCCGTTGTTCACTCCCGCCATCCCCAAGATACCAATTCGTTTGTGAATAGGGTTTTCAAGAATACCGCGCTTGATCAATTGGGCGAGGAGAATAATCGACACCACACACCCTTGGGAGTGAGCTGCGATGAAGATAAAATCCGCTTCGTTAAGTTCTTTTTCCCATTTGGTCAAGATTTCCAAGAAAAAAGCAACGCGATCGAAAATCTTTCCCTCCTTTTCTAACGCTATTTTCTGAATGCTCATGCTAGATGTATCTTTTGTTTTTAGCATTCCATTTTCCAAACAGTAGCGGATGATGGCTTTTTCTGCTTCGTTTGCAAATTTGAGCGACGTTCCTTTGGGTGCACCAATCAATGGCCGAATCATTCGAGTGGGAAAAAAACCATGCACTCCAATAATTAAGATCTTCTTAATTTTGATCAATGGCCCCAGCGGTTGGCTAAATACAGCAGCATAGGTAGAATTTTTACTCTCTTCTGTGGGAAGTGGATTGATAGAAAAGTTCCCGTCAATATCACTATTCACAGTGATAGAATGGTCGTTTTCATCGTGGGACTGCGGGCCAATCTCAGTCGAAGGATCACCACCGTGGCAGTGGTGAAACCCGTAGTTAGGTAAACACGCTCTTTTGGATGGTGGAAGCAAGTTAAGTGTTTTTCCATATAAATGATAGCTGTGCTCGTTCAAATCCCTGAATTCTTTCTCCAAGACGGAGGACGTGTGAGCAGAACCAAAACCAAAGCGAGACGAGATATATGAGAGATACCCTCTCCAATTCTTTATATCAAACGGGCCATTCCTCTGATCTGCATCGTGGAGTGGTTGAGATGTGGAAGAAGAGAGAGAATTATCTTGAGGCTTGATACACGTTTCCCATCGTGGAACAATGATGTTTTCATAAATATTTTCGTTCTTGTGGGTGTTGATTTTGTTGAATTGTTTGGCACTGTTGTGGGGCTTGTACAACACTGCATCATCTCCCACGTTAGAATCGGTTACGGCATCCTCGGTATCGCTTTTTGGGGGGTCTTCGGGGGTGGGAAATGTGGTGGTAGAGTTAAGAATAGTGTTTGCTGTGGACACTACACGTGTGTCTTTCGGATACTCTTCCAGAGAGTTCCAGAAACTCCACAGTTTCTTGCGAGTCTTTTGCGATGCATTTTCCTCGACCTCGTCACCATTATCGTCGGGCAAGAAATCTTCGTCCTCGTCATCATTTTTGTTGTCCCCATTGTTGGAATCGTTGTTGTTGTCATTGGCTCCATGGTTGTTTCCGCTAAAGTTACCAGAACTTCCAGCATTCCCATTGGCGCCAATGGAGTTCGAGTTTTCGGCCATATCAACTTTGTTTCCCCAATTTAACCACATTCCCGCGCTCATGGAACTTAGAGAAGTAGTCGAAGCCTTGTTTTTCAATGTTTTGCTCTGCGATTGATCCTTTTCCGAAGCAAACTGTTCCTGACTTGCCCTCTGTGTCTTTGTGGGAATAGACTTGGCAGGGGCAGGATTTATTTGCGATTTCTGATCCGCCAGCTCCTGTGGAACAGATCCGTTCCAAGGAAACCAATTATTGCTTAGACGAGACATGTTTCATGAAGAGGAAAAGGTAGTATGTTGACTCCGCATATTGTGCGGTGTGTGTCATGTGCAAACCGATAAGCATTCAGACATGGAAAAGTGCGATTTGTACAATACTTAGCTTTCCGTCCGCAACAGACAGTATTCATCATCAATATAAAATACACTAGGATAGGTTTTGCTTGCCCGAAAAAAAAAAAGGAGATATGTTGATGCGATATCCAATATATACGCAAATATTGAGGGAAATAAAGATTCGCAAAGTTTGTACACCGCAGATATTCTCGGAGCGTGCGATTCTACACTTTGAACAAAAGAAACTTATAGGTCATCAAACACCAAAGATTGGTATACATACTTAATACTACCGTAAAACTTTCCTACGGCCGGTTTAGCTGACGCTTTTAGAGCATGGAGCGCCGATGGCTCCTCCAGAAGTTGAGGTTATGTTGAAGTACGTGCGAAAAAAATTGATACACCCCTATACTCGATGTTTAAACTCACATAATGAATCCATCTGGACCTAGAAGGGGCTGAAAGCCAGCAAGCCAGAAAATTATTTTCTGGTGTATGGATGTTTCGATCATGGTGTATGGATGTTTTATCGGTGGTGTATGGATGTTTTCATAATGGTGCACGGATGTTTTAATATTGGTGTATGGATGTTTTGTCTATTTGTGGACGCCGTTGCCGTGTCTTTGTGGTTCAACGGTGAGGACAAGCTATTTCCTTTAAAGAACCCCCCTCAACTTATTAGAAAATGTGTTGAAACTTCACCAAGCGTGGAGACGTAATGTTTGATTCCCAATTAATGGGCATATCTAATTTGTGCAATACTCAAATAAGTAATCCATCTAAATCTAGTCTAAAAAGTGGTGGCGCAAGTTCATTATGTCAAAAGCTCCCTGTAGCTTTGTAACAAATCTTTTGAAATACCTGTTCCACCGCAAATAATAAAGATTAACGCGTCTTCTGGTGTTAAAGGACCCAATTCTCGCAACAACTCCTGCTTCCTCGAAGCTACGGCAAATGTGACTCCACACGAAGGTTCCACCAAGGTACCATACCTGTCATAGTAATCAACCGTTCCATGAACCGCATCTAAATCATCCAAGAGGCGAACTGTGGTGGGATGTATCTTGGTGTTCGCCAATGTCTGAGAAGCCACATATGGTGCACCAAGAGTGTTTGTCAACGTATCAATATTCAGCAATGTCACCACTTTATCCGCCTTGACAGCTGCATCGAGAGAAGCAGTTTGGTTTGTTTCCAACACAAGTATCGGAACATTTTGCAAAACAGGGTTTCTGCGGCATCCAGCTACAATACCGTTGTAGAGGCCTCCACCGCCACAACTGCACACAATTCCCTTCACCTTCGCAGGGTCTATATTGAGGGCCGCCAATTGATCCGGTAACTCGTCCACCATATCGCCGTGGCCCTCCCAAAGAACTTCATTGTCAAATGGATGGCAATAGAGCTGAGCTTCGTCAGCAGCCGTTTGTGGCATCAACACATTACGGAGGTACTCATCAGCAGCTCCCCAATGTTTGCCGTGGATGCGGGTCTGGGCCCCCAATTCGGTTAACTGGTCCAAAGACTCTTTCTTGGCTGTTTCGGGAAGTACTACAGTGCACTGAATTCCATGGAATCTCGCAGCGTAGGCAGCTGCAACCCCCGCATTGCCCCCCGATGATGTGAATATGTGGATGTTCAGCTTACCTCCGGCTTTGGCTTCTTCAATGGATTTGTGAACAAGAAAGCTCATACCACGAAGCTTGAACGAACCACTGGGTTGTTGGAGTTCGAGCTTGAAGAGAAATTGGCAAGGACCAGAGAAGTCATCGGAAACATCAACAAGTGAAGTTTTTATGGATGGAGCAACCATTTTGGGAGATTAATGGAGATATTTGAGGTACCTGCTGATAAAGACTAAAAGCCACGGTAAAGACATGGGTGCGGGGTGTTGAAATGATAGCGTATATGCAGTATTTCATATTGAGTACCTTGCACCTAATCCATTCTATCCTATACTTTTCATTGTCTGGTTACAGAATCTCTTCATGCAGATCCATATACCTAAGATGGCACGAATCTTCTGTGACAATGAAGCGGCTATCAAAACCTTCAAAAGTCAAGTTTATTAACCTACCTAGCGCAGACATCATGCAGTTTGTAGACATTTTGCAGTTTGGTACCCAACATTCCAGGTTTTCTGGCTTAGGGGATCAATCACCGATCAACAAGGTTTGACCAATACGATGTCATTATTCTTACAAATTCGAAGTGGTGATGACCAAGAATCGGAGGGCTAGACCTTAATAATACCAATCATAAAACTGTTGACTTGAAGGGAAACTCACGGAAAAATTAATTACCATTTCAGAAAACCCTATCGGTTGTCCGTGACATAAGAGTGAGTACAACTTCGTTGTTCCGTTTGGGGACTTCGAATCGATCATCAATATTATCTATCCAAGACACTATATATAGAGAGAAGAATTTCCAAGTGATTGGTGAATCTTCAAGAAGAGAGTATGACACAAAGACTTTAAATAGTCTGAATAACAAATACAAAACTCAGTTCACACAATCAAGGAGAAATCGAAAGCCGGCAGACGCTTTGGAACAACCTTTGAGAAACTTGCGCGCCAAAATCCGAAATGGGAAACACCGCATCAAGTATCTAAACAATCCCAAACCTCGATTTCCAATCTAACTGCACACGTGATACATATTTATTTTGTACGGTATCGAATGGTAAAAAACTGGTTGACTTACTATATGAAAATAATCTTCCTTGAGGAAGCGGTTCATGCTTTACAGTACATGGGTGATCTCGCATGAAGTGTGCATCGGCGCGTCTGCCACAACAAAGACATAATGTACAGCTTGGTCTGGCTGTTCAACACAATAATAAGAGATGGTTGAGAGCCATTCATTTCCTAGTGCGCTGTTCCAAACTTTCTTCAGCCTCGCGAAAACCTCCCCTGCTGTGTTGCTACCTGTGTCCATGCAGCATGCGCAATGTACTGCATTATGCGTCGCGTATCTCCCCCAAAAAGTAAATATCTCCCGGTAGACAAAAAAAAAAATCAAACAAAAAACAAAAACAAAAACAAAAGGACGCCGAGCAAACGCTCCAACGAGTCTTATTTATGCAAATGAGTACTGAAACAGAATAATAACAAAACCAGAGGAATCAGTCACTCACGATTTTAAAGCGTGAAAATTTTGCGCTTTACAAGATAATATCTTTTTTTTTACTTAGATTTATTCTTCGAATAACTCAATTCTGTGTCTATACGGGCCGGCACACACCTTCTTCCCGGGGTCAATTATTTGAATCAGTCAGAAAAATCATGCAAGCGACGACCAATGTGTACAATTTCGAACACCAAAGACTTGGATTATAGTTCCGAAATATTAAGCCAAAATGAACGGTATGAAAAAAAAGAAATGGGCTGGTCGGTGTACCATTGTTTCAAATGGCAAACAACTTAATATGGTCGCTCGTGAATATGTTCCAACAAGAATAGAATAACAAATTAATTAATATTGCTAAAATCTGAATGACTTTCCCAATAAGAAATTTATATTATGGATGAAAACACCGACCGCTCGATTCTTCTGGGAAAAATGTATCTTGGATGTATGCAGATTTTCTAAGCTCTATTTTCTTGCGTAAGAAATACCTAAATTAGATTATATGATTCTAGAAACCGACAAGTGTATACTTAGAGAATGAATTCTCTTTGATTTTAGAATCATGGATATTTGAATCAGGTTCCATCTCTTTCATGTCCAATTGATATCTAAAGTGTAATTATCAAGTTTGGATAAATTAATGTATGCACGAAAGAATTTATAAGAACGTAAGCTGTATAATGTTGGCACACGAACAACCAGGATTGGATTTTCTTTCATACGTCGTAATTAGATGCAAAAGTTAGAGAGTTCAAGCGAATATAGAATTCCAAGGCTTTCGAAGCAATTAATATGAAGATCTGAATTAAATGTCGCGGAATACGAGAAAAGTTTCTATTTGGGGATTTGATCACATTGGTAAGTCGATCTGCCCAAGTCAGAAATATTGGAATCTTTCCGAGATATGCATTAATATATCTCAGGGACAAAACAGAAACTAGAAATGATTATTTCGATATCGAATGCTGGGCATCAAGGTTAATCTTGCGTGCAGATGGAGATATATTTTAATTCTTGAAATAGGATTTTGCATCATTCGATCTGCCTGAAGTGCGTTAATAAATGAAAACGCAATCGATTCCGCGCCGGGTAGTATTTGACAGCAAAGTAACGTACACTCCAATTTTAAACGAGGACCTTGCGTATATCTTGTCACGTAAAAGCACAATGGTTAATTCACGCAGTAGTGAATATTGAAGAATTCACACTGCATATCATTCGCATTACATAATACAAACCATGCAAATTGAGAGCGATGACAAATCACTGTATCGGCAGATACGAGTTTAGCAACTTCATGATGAGTCGTACTTCTGGAACTATTTAACGCACAAAGAAACAAAAGTAGTTGTCAAACCCATAGTGATGATTAGTATGACGATATTATCAGGCGTTTTTTTCTTTACAAAATGGAAAGACTAAGGAGACGTGTATATAGTTGAGAGATACACATGATTGATCCTTTCTTGATTAACGGTACTATAGTTCTGTTCAGGGTTTCCGTTAGGGTTTGGGGAGACGGGAGGCGATCTCTGGTATTCGCACTACGCTGGTCTGGAAGATGATCTAACCGGTAGTACCCATGGATCAAAAATATGAGGCAAGATTGTGGCGCCAGGAGTAGCTTAAAGTATCAAAAGGGTACCAAATGGCTAGAGGAGGATTATTTTTATTACTTGGTAGTTCAGAGCATTGCATCAGGCGGATTTATGTTAAATTTTCGATAATCAGGTAGAGGGTTGTGGTGGCCATTAACAGAAACTTTAGGGATTCCGGTGGAACGTAGGAGAATTTAGTGAATAAATACCATGGGGGTCTACACTGGCATATAAGCGAGATATTGGGGCCGAAAGCGATTGCAAGAGAGGTTATCAGAATATTTGACGTTAACACGCTGAGTTATGTTAGTCATATAAATGTTCAGGTTATAGTCGCTCAAATGAAATTTCCGATAGTCCAAAAAATCCTCCTGTGTTATGATTACTTTAAAGCTTCATCTAAACCATTGTAGTAATTATACATTCTTGGTTTCTGAATCAAAAGGAGTGGGAACCATCGCGAAAATGAAACATAACGCACTATAAGCGCCCGTGCATATTTGAGATTATGCAGCGACAACTTTTTTTCCCCACAACTGATTGCTTTGTCACAAATTTCATCGTATATAATACTGAACCGAAATAAATCTTTCATTTAAAATTGAAATTTCTAGGTGAAAATTAAAAAGTGAAAGGCAAAACTATCACTAGCGCACAAGGCTATAAGAACGTGAATGTAAGCAAGAATGTAGCGATATTTTGTAATGTGCGATTAATAGATTCAAAATACAAAATCCTGTTAGGTGCGGGAGAGGATCAACTTATCTGGAACGCACCATCTAAGGAAAGCTTGAGTGATGAAACCCCTCACCCGGAACAGATTGACAAATATGACGAGGGTATTTACTGGTTCAGATATTTGTGATACTCAGCGAAGAATTTCTAAATCTAACAACCTGCCTCAAAATAGTTTTTTAAGTGAACTGACAGCAATATATTGCAAATGGCGATTAACCATTTCAAGGAAATACTTCGTATTATCAAAGGTTGTGAAGGTGGTCAAAGGAGCAGCAGAAGCAGACCTGTATCACCTCCAAGGATTGAAAGGTGACACAACAGTCACGAGGTTTCAATAGGACACGTATCATTGTTTTAGATGGAAATCATACTTAGGATTCAACAAACTGGTGTGTAGAAGGGTTATTTAGGTTGCAAAGTGAGACGAAATGGGACAGTACTCGGATGGCCTAAGAAATAATTCGAAAGGAGGTAGTTTTGTTGATAGGGGAACCGGACGCACAAGTTGATCCAAAAGCCGTTCATTTCCTTTTAAAGATCACCCTCCAGCAAAATGTCTCTAAAAAGGGAAAAGTTTCAACTCCACCATGGGCCACTGTCGAATCAACCTTTTAAAGTAACTCACCAGGAAACTTTATTCCTGTGCAAACACTCATCAAAAAAATAAAAAAAGACAGTGGAAAGTCTGCTAGTCACATGTGTTGGTTCACATTAGGGCTTTCAATAAATATATCATCCAATTATATATCTTTCAAGTAAACAGTATGCTAATAAAAAACACAATTCCTCGTATTACATCACAATCTCATATACAGATGCAACGAAATCAGATGACAAGGACAAATCTGTCGTGACATGCAATTAACAAATTCAAATACATTAAAACAATGCCACGCTTGCCATGACTGGTAATACCAACGGGGTGACACTGAAACAGGTAGGAATTGACTATGAAATCTCTTTCTTCCATTACCAAAAATAAAAGTTTATCACTTTTCCTGGTCATGGTAGTAAATAGAATTTGATCCAATAGATACTAAAGCTGTTTTGCGTAATAAAATGCTTAAATAAAAGTTATATAAGCAACATCCAACAAGAAAGCACAACATGAGACACAATAATTCCCAATAATGCACTCTACTCAATAAATTGGATGTTAAACGTACATGAAAAGATATAATAATGAGAGAATTCCAACAACTTGTCTTTAAAAAATCAATAAATAAGATATGGGTTAACTGCCGCTTGAAGAATTGTCATCTCATTCTTGCTGCACCTAATGTTGATGACATGCGAATGATTAAAAGGAAATACAATCAATGATCACCACATCTTAAGAAGAAGAAACTCTTGCGTTCCAGATTCATGTATTTGGCGTTGCCAAACAGTCTCTTAGCATGAATTACAACGCCACTGAATTGAATTACGACTGGAAGATTATTTAAAACATCTCCCTTTTAAGGATAGTGTAAAACCTCATTCCACATATTCCATTCACAATAAAATTCGTATTAGGAGGAGACATAAGTAAATCAGATGATGAACAATAAAATAAAACTGAACTCAAAGCGCTCAATGAAAAAAATACATTATGAACAGGCTAAACAAGTCTGGTTTAAACAATTATATACCCGTAACTCTCCAGATATATATAATCCAAAACTTAACCCTTTGGATGTAGCTAAGTGATTTTGGTAATATACCTTTCAGAATTAAACAAATTGTAGGATAAGTTTGAGTTCAGCCGCGGCTCACTTGAAATACCGAATCCACCTTTTAACTGGTAGTACACCAACAGTCCACCTAGTACAGGAAGCATTATAATATTTGGTAGAACCCCAAAATTTGATATAGACTATACACTATGGTTACTCAGACCAATGTTTACTTAGAATTAGTGATTCTGTCACACTGATCGTGAAAATACATCGCTATAATTTTTACCTTTAGAAATAAATTACCCGAATATAGAAAGTATCTTCAGTGCTAATGAAGTTGTAATTTTAAAAGTCAAATACCAAGTATTTCTTAGACACCAACCACATACGAGTTGAAGTTGGCTTAAATTATCTTTCCAAAAAATGAAATCTTGAACTAAGCTACATTCTGAAAAAGGTTAATTACACAAATATCCCTGAAGCTCTTGAAACATTATTATTTGCAAAAATCACAAGATCTACGAAAGACTTGTCACAACCAGATGCAATCAGGACAAATTCTGTGACTTCATAGATTAAATTCAGTCGAGTGTCGTATGTACACTGGTTCCAAGGAAATTAGATTTATGATTATTCGAATATCGAAACTACTCGTTAATGATGATCATACAGACTTGATGTGTTTACTGACCTGTGATGCTAATGCAAACTGAAGCCTCTCACCCAACAGAACCGCGCACGATCCATTTCTGTCCGCTTGATACTTGGCAGAGATCTCTGGGAAAATACAGAAATCTCATTCCATAGAGACACCCCTAATGTTATTTAATTTGCGACCTGGACTAATCCACAGGTTATTGAACTGATCATACTCCCTGCCTATCACGGTGAGGCCAGGCAATTTGTACTCAGCAACTAAATATCCGAACAAGGATATGTATCTGAGTACATAATTTAGTCCTGAAGATGCTTAAGTAGTGTTTATTGCATTTTTTGCGTTTAATTATTTTTTTTGGGGTCATTTTGGGTTGTCTTTAATTTGGATGGGAAAATGTGACTACACATAGGAATGGTGAACATCTTTAACCAGAAATCTCGAATGATGATGACAAAGATGGCAAACTCCTAGTAAAAAGAAAAATGGAACATCACAAAATTTTAGTTTCCCGAGCCACTAAAAATTAGGTCCAGCGGCCATCGTAAGTGAAGGATTAACTGATTAACTTAGATATGGAAGTTCAATACTAATATTCCGCAAAACGTCGATAAATTTCAAATGATCCTCCACTGAGATTTCAAAATTGATTATAAATCAAAGCGTCTGGCTATCTTTAATCAATTTAGAGTAATTAGTTGGTGTCGCGATTCTCACAACGTTAGCATCTGGGAATTCGCACAATATAAGGTGCTCGAAGGCATAAATCACTGGGACCTGCATACCAAGTCAATTTCAAGTTGTGATACTACAACGTCATTATATCCTAACTAAGTGTCTATTTCCCTGAGTCACGTAGTTCGTCCTTTTAATGTCTTAGTTAACCCTATATCAGATATCACCAACAAACAATCCGATCATTTTCTCCGGTTAGACTCCGCAAATGCCACCTAAATTCGCTAAATCCAGAACGTACGCCAATGCCGAGAAACGCTACGAGGACGACATTCTCGATGCGTACGCGGGGATTCTCGATTCATCACAAGATCCGGATGTCGTGCTTTCCCATATTCCGCTATTCCTTCGCCGTTTGGCTGTTCCTTCGCTATATACCGCTGACATTACAGAGTGCATACAGTGGTTCTACGACACGGCCAACTCAACCCGAGAGGGGCGGAGATGGGATGTTGCACGCGATTTGTTGGCTCAATTGACAATTTCGGGATATATGGGGGGAACTTTCGATGTTTCCGACGTGGTGGATATTGATAAGTTGGTGAAGTTCTGTGCTCGGCTCCTAACGTTCCGAGACAACACGCATATAATCCAACAAGCGTGGCAGCTTTTCATAGATGCGGGAGGGAATCCTGATGCACTGAGAATCACAGTAGCAGAGTTACGCCGAGTTAAACGCTACTTGGAACTTGATGACATTAGCGATGCGATTCTCATAGATATGGTGGGGTGTGGAAGAGAAAAAAGGGTTGATTTTGCGTTTGATGGAGGTCTGTCGGTCGGCATTAAGGGATTTGCGGAAATATTAGGACAACTTGGAGAGTTGGACTGAAGGCATTATGATGTAAAGTGGAAAAACGAAGTGTAAAACCAGCAGGATGGGTTTCCAGGTTTTGGGATGGAAAGATTTAAGTTTTTCAATAATGGATGACAGTGATAGCAATATTGTGGAATTGGGAATAGTGACATTGGGATGTAGAGTAAATGTGATGTAGAGTCATTATGATGTATAGTCGTTGTAATGTATAGTGTTTGTGATGTTTAGTGAGATTGTGAAGTATATTATGACGTTGAGGCATTATATCCCCCATATATATATAAGATAACTCTGTGATAAGACATGATAACTTCGGTTACGAAATCCATCTTTGAAATTCCACCACTCTGTTTCTCATACCACGAGACGATGTAGTTCGCAGTCCCAGTGCGAGGCGCGATTCCACAAAGACCATACGACATTTTATTACCCGATCTCGATTGTGACATCGCCAACCGGACAAACAAATCAGATTACAGTGTATCAAGTGATATACTACTATTGACTATTCTCCTTATGGACAGAGGGGAGCATATGTGCCGTATTACAAGGAGGCACGTGCAAGTCGATTCACTGAGTCCAAATATCTCCATACCCAAAGTCTTGCGAAAGCCAGGATCGAACACCAAGATCGAATAGACCAAAAGATCAAAACAACGGAAGAAGACCAATCAGACCACTAAAACGATCTAATATATCAGGCTACAACACACTGAAATTCGTTGGTTCAAGTGTCTCCAGTCCAATGCACCATGATCTTATTTCTACCCAGCTGGAGGTGATTGACTCTTTCCTTGCCGAGCTAGCACTTGGCCAACCGGTAAACTTCAACAACACGCGCCAGTTCGATGCTCTTCTCACCCATTTGGAATCCACACTATGTGGAGTGTTTGTACTGGTTCCATCCGTGAATGTCCTCCATGTTCTCTTTACGCTAGCAGCACGAAGTCACCGAGCCAACTGGACCCACGCACCTACGGATGTGGCGGGTAGTCATTATATGCGGCAGGTGAATTTGGACTACGATGCGGCTGTATCCAAGAGTCTGCTCCAGGAACGGGCGCAGATGGTGCTTCTGCGGTACGTGGAGTTGTTGGAGAATGCAGTGGGTGTGAACGACGACGAAGCACCAGGAACAGGATTAGGTCAGGGTATTCCTGTCCAGTCCGAGTCTCCCTCCAAGTCCGCTGAACGCATGGACTCCGCGCTCCGGCTTCTCTACAGCCATATGGAAACTGCCGTGGGGGCTCTTGTTCCCAATCGGCGCAACTTTTTCTCCCGCCCCATCACCGCCCCTCCTCCCCAACCAGCGGTGGTGGAGGTCATTTCCGACTCCGAGGGCCTGGACAGTCTTCTTGAAGTGGAGCATCCGCATGCGGCGGTGCGCATGCTCAAAGAGTTTTCCGCTCCGTCGCTCTCGGCATCCGCCTTGTCGGATCTCGGCACCACCTCCGGTCTAGGCGAGGCCACGGCGTTGTTTACAAACATGCCACATCTTCTGGCGCACGCCACGCCCGAGCCCGAGCCCGAGGACCGGAAGCGGCGACAGGAGGCAGAAAAACCGGTACAAAAAAAAAGGCCTCAGAAACACGGCGTCCGCGGGGAACAGCTCCGGGTGTTTGACGATGTGGTGCTTGCGCAGGCGGTGGACCCGGACACCGGCTATGATGTGTGGGCGTTGCTACGGTGGTGCTTTACATGTGCCAACACCTCGACCCAGTACCAGGCATTCCTCTTTAATGCGACCCAGACCAACGTGCACCACATCTACCGGGCGTACGAGGGCGTGTTTAGGGTTGTGTTTGGGTTCATGAAAATCCAGCAGGCGAGAATGGAGCAAACGTGGACATCGCAGGCGGAGTCTTCCAAGCGCACGTCTGCCCTTTTTGGCCGGGCCCTCAATCTTCTTGGCCCCCGGCGCGATATCTACGAGCGTGCAGTGGAGTACACCTTCACTGGTCTAGACCAGGCCACCCACGCCACCACGTACCCGTACTACTCGCGTGAACGGGTTCTCCTCAAGCATGACCCGGCAGTACAGGTTTCGCAATGCAAATCCGCCGCACTATATGTGGACAACCAGCACCTGATGCAGTTGCGAGCGCAGATTATACACATGTTGCGCCGCTACGAGCACGACGCCCGGATCGGCGCGGAGATGTCGGTGGTGGAGGCGGTCTCGGCCAAACTTTTGCATCTCCGCTTCTGTCACGTCGAGGCGTTTGTTGGTGCACTCGCGGCAGACGCGGAGTTCATGTGTTCTGTGGGCACTCGCATGCTTTCTGCTATCACCGGAATGCGCCTTGAGCTCGAGTTTCTTTCGGACGCTTACGAACAGCTAACACGGGTGTTGGCTGTGATCAGCGACGAGCGTCTATACTCCAGCATTTCCGATGACTATTCGTTCGCCAGTTTTGATGCGTTCTGGCAGCGGTGGCAGACGGCGCTTTTTCTTGTGCAGTGGCTTTTGCGGGAGGCAATGGATCGTGTGGACGGCGAGATTGCTTCGATCCAGAAGCATTGCGTGCGGGGCGATCGCCACAGAGAACACTTCTTCCACGAATTTCTCGACAGCAGGGCTGACGACGCCGACGTTCAGCCAGAAGATCTCAACTTCACGCTTACGCTGGCAGAGCGGGCGCGGTACCGAGAGTACCGTACTGTGAGCTTTGGCGAGATTGTCGAGTGCCACTGCAGTTGAGGTGAACGCAGGTTTTAAACGAACGTTTGTTATACTAAATGGAGATCGTTCTAAACCGATCGTTATACTAACGCAGATGGTTATACTAACGCAGATCGTTATACTAACGCAGATCGTTATACTAACGCAGATCGTTATACTAAGTAGAGATCGTTCTAAACCGATCGTTATACTAAACGCAGATCGTTATACTAAACCCCAGATCGTATTCTAAACCGCATATGTCGGTTAAACTATACTGGCGGACCGTCATACCAACCCACACAAGGGAAGAACCGGTTTACACAAACGTAAACCCGACGGGCTACACATTAACTTTATCTTATGTATTACTAGATGATGTGCTTGACGCGGAAGTAGTGTCTCAAGTACAGAATCTGCCAGAAACCCAAGCCGATCAACGCGAGCACAATGAAGGTGGAAAAGTACTTGACGCGCGAGTTGGTGCTCTCGTTGGTGTCTCTCATTCTCTCCTCTCTGTTCTTCAAGTACTGCAACTCCTGGGCAATCTCCTGGGTGATGTCCTCCACGCGTCTCAAGTCCACCTCGTTGGGCTTCAACTTCTCCGCCGCCTGGATCGCGTTCCAGTCCCGCGCCTGCGAGCCGCTCTCCACCTCCAACTCCACCTCTCTGCTCAAGTACACCCGGCGGTTTCCGGTTCTCTCCAACGTGTTGGTGAAGCAGATGTCGATGGCCACGGACTCGTAGATCGTGAACGAAACTCTCATGTCCTTGTTGATGGCGTTCTTGCGCGCGTACTGGTTGCCGAGCGTGTCCGCCACCGTCATCAGCAATCTCTGGCCGTCGCCAGAACGCCCGTTGGTTTTCACATTCACCACGACAAGTTGGTCACGGCCCACAAAATCACGGATGCACACCGGCTGGGCTTTTTCGAACGCAGGAACCTCGAGCAACAATGCCGAGGAAAACTGGATCACGAGGGTGAGGGCAAGCCACAAGTTCCAAATCATGGTGGGAACAAAAATAACCGGTATTGGGCGACTCGTGTTTAGGACGCGCGACGAAAAACAAAAAAACGCACCTGCGTGGAGGTAGTGTTTAGGTGAGGTTTGAGTGTCCGAGTGCCCGAGTGTTCGAATAGATTGAGTGGATTGAGAGTTATGGGTGTTTGAGTGTCTGAGTGGAGACGGGACAGCGGAGGAGGATTTGCGGTGATTGGAAGAGTGCTTTTTTTTTATTTTTTTTTTTCAGATGTGGGTTTCTGGTTTATTTTTGGTTCTCACAGCGTGGACTGTACGCCGTACCACATTGTTGCGGCCAGGAAACTTGGGTGGATTTCCCGAGTTTTCACGAGTTTTCGGTCTCCTGGTCAGATGGGCATTTCCCATGGGCATTTCCGATGGGCATTATCGTGACTTCCGGGGTATTGTCCGGCCGGGACTTCTCCCGTGGGCCGTCGCACCCGTGCCTCCCACAACCGGTGTACGGATGTACTCACAAATTTTCCCTTCTCCACCTTCTCTTCAACTACACCCATCATGGCAGCCAAGGCGAAGACGACCCATACCATGGTCAAACTTGTATCCGCGGCCAAATCCGGCTACGAGAAGTGGTTCAAAATCCCCAGACACACACAAAGACTCAATTTGATCTTGTACGACCCCAGGGCCAAGAGACACTGTCTTTTCACCGAAGAGAAGAAGAGAAAGGTGCCGGACTTGGTGGCCAAGGACTACAACAGAAGCCACCGTGTTTAGCTCCCCGTCATTTGCTTCCATGCTGCTTTCATTTCCGTGTACATATCCATTTCCTCAATAAAGGTCTGATTAGATTATATACAAGTAGGTTACAGGTGACCCATGAACTTCACGACGTTGCAGTACCTCACCAGCCCCGGTAGCGCCTCAAAAGTTGCTGATTGTCCAGTCGTCACCCGCTCCGAGCATCTTGGCGTCTCCCACAACCGTGAACACGCGCTCGCTCACATTCAAGTACTTTTCGTTCACCTTCTTCAAGTCTTGCATCAGAACATCAAGGAAGTTCTCTCTGCGCTCCTGTCTCATCTCCTCGCTGATGTTCTCCATGAACAAGCCGGATCCCTGGCTGGAAATGTGGCCCGGGGCATCCACACTCTGGAAAATCGCCAACTTCGCTTCTTGCAACGCCTTCGCGTCCCATTTTCCGCTCATTAAGTTCTGTTGCGCCTTCTCGAAGGTGGTGGCAAATGCCTCAGTCGATTTAATCGCATTCGGGTCTCTGTAAGAGTAGAAGTTAAGCGTGCCTCCGAGGCCATCGTAGTTAAGACCTCCGCCGTACGCGCCGTTGGACTCTCTAATGACAGAGTGCAAATGCTTATACGTGATGATTTGCGACAACACCTGGAGAGCTGCACCGTCCTTGGTATTGTACGCCGCACCGGTTTGGGCCAACGACGCGTATCCCACTTGGAAAGGCAAGTTCAAGATGGTTTTGGCGGCAGCTTCCGAAGGAACAACTATGCCCAGGAGCTCGTTGGAGAACGCCTCGGCTCCAGCCTCCTTGAGAATGCTCTCGTTGAATTTCTCAATGAGCTTCACATTGGCGTTGGCCGACTTCTTGTCCGCAACAATACTGTACTTGAACCCGTGTTTTGTTCCTTCGGTGTAGCCCTTAGTAATGAGCGTTTGAATCTCGCGAAGAATCGGCAAGATCTCTTCCAGCAAATATGCTTTGCCTCCTTCTTCCAATTTTTTGTTCATTTCCAGCACCAACTTCACCTGCTCTACGCCACCAAACAAATCACTGATGAACTTGGTAGGCGTAAGGCGAGCATTACTGTAGGAGTTGGCATAAGAGTGGCCTCTGTCGGCAATCATATTCAACTGGTTTTGGCCCAAGTTCTTCACCAACGTCTGCAACTTGTCCAACACCACGTCGTCAGCGGAGAATTTGGTCTGGTTCAAGATTTCAAACCAGAGATCATAAATGTTTGCCGACTTCTCCTTGAGCGCCATACCCGACATCACAAATTGGAGATGGGGCTTTTGGATATTGTAGGGATCGGCCTTGGTAACGGCGGAAAAGCTGACTCCACCGGTCTGTTGCTGGATTTTGTTCTCCAACTCAGTAATCGGGGTTTTCTCCGTACCTGCGAGGTTTGTTAAACAAGTGTTAAACAATGGCAAGTACTTATAGAGGCGTTGGGGCACAAATGATAAGTCTTTGGCCGCAGAAACATACACCAAGCCGTTGGTGTTGGTGATTCTCTTCTGGATGTCTCTACCATCGTTTGCAAGCGCGGAAAAGGACAAATCATACATGTCTCCCTGTCTTGGAATATCCTCAAGGGTCAATGTTGGGAGAACAGAGACATCACCTGGCTCAGATTGCCTTTCAGCAAGATTTTTACCTCTGTTGAAGATAATTTCCTTGTCTTCCTCGTCAAGCTTGTCAACGCGTTCCTCGAGTCTTCTTTCCTCATCCGCCACCAAAAGGTCATTGTAGTTTTCTTGAGGTGCCATCGTGAATTTGAATTGAGGGGTGGCCTTGTTCAACAACGTGGATGACAATAACTCTTCAAATATTTCTAACCCGTTTTCTTCGTAGTCCTCCTTGAACATGTTCAAGATCAATTGCACTTGCAAAGACTTCAAAGGCTCCTGACCGTTGACCCACGAAGGCACAATAGAGTTCAAAAGACCCAACCCAAAATCAGGCTTGTGCTTCTTGAACCCCAATTCTAACTGATGGAGAATACCCTGGACTCGTTCGTGGAAAAAGCTGTCCTCGTTTTTGGCAAGCTCCGGCATCACCTTTTCCGTCAAAACCGACTGGATCTTTTCCCCCAACTCCTCAACTTTCTCTTTAGACAAGTTGTTGAGACCAATCGTGAAGCCAAGCATCGACGTGGTGACGTCCAATCCCGAGTTGGGAGAAAAGTCTTCACCATAACCAGTTTCAATAAACTCCTGGTAGAACGGCGCGTTATGGCCATCCAAAAGAAGCGAGTTCAACACTTTCCATTTGAAAACGGTATACTGCTTACTCGCCTCCAATGGGTTCCCCAAAGACCAGGTAATTGACGACTTGTACTGCTCTTGAATTGGCTTGGACGACATCGTGTCGACCGGACCAGTGACTTCAACATTGTGGCAGTCAACGTCAGGCTTTTGTTCAAAGATCGAAGCGCGGATCACGGGCTTGGAGGAGCGACCACCGAATGGTCCGTAAAACTCGTTCAACTTTTGCAAATGTTCGGCAAGCGTGAACGAGCCGTAGGTGTATGTTTTTGCCGAGGATGGATGGTAGTTCAGCGCATGGAAATCAACCAAATCCTCATAGGTCAAATCGGGGATCTTGGCGGGATCGCCGCCGGAATTATTCAACGATGGGTAAATCGCTTCCTGGTACTTGATCCAATACAAGTAGCTGGAGTTCGAGTATTGGCCTTTCATCTCATTGTACACCACTCCCTTGAACTCTATCGGGCTGGTTTTGTCCGTGACATCCGCATTCTCCAATCTCCAACCCTCTTGCATGAAGTCTTCGTAGGTCAACAAGGGCTCAAACACGGACGACAAGTACACGTCCATCAAGTTGGTGAAATCCTTTCTGTTGGTGGTGGCAAACGGGTAGAATGTGTAGTCGTGGCCCGTCATGGCGTTCATGAAGTTGCTGAGCGAACGGTTCAACATCTTGAAGAACGGATCTCTCACCGGGTACTTGTAAGAACCACATAAGGTTGTGTGCTCCAAAATGTGGGGAACGCCGGTGCAATCCGGAGGGTTTGTCTTCAACGCCACCGAAAACACGTTGTTTTTGTCCAATGGAGCATCCAAGTGCAAGTGCTCCAGGCCGGTTCGGGTGTGCTTCAACTTCACCGCCACTAACGAGAACTCCGGAATGGGCTGGACGTTTTCGATGGCAAAACCATGGATCAGAAGCCCCACAGGGTACTTGGCCAAAGTTTCTGCTTGCGAAAACGAAGACGCCAAGCGACGCTGAAGCTGGCCGAGGCGGCTTGAGTTATGTCTAAGCATAGTGGTTGGTTTTGTGAGGTGAGAAAATGCGAATATAGATGCGACTGAGATACGGCCCAAGAGCCGCAGAATGCTACAAGGCGTTTGATATTTTATTTTGGTGCTGGGTTTAGATGATTTGTCGTGGGTTTCGCTGGTATTGAATATGCGGATGAACCAGGTATATCTATCAACCGTACGGACCCCAAAGATTAGAAGCGCTAAAGAGAAGACAGACTTGAAGTACACAACATGCATACGCACTAAATACAAACCTATAGGAAGAGTATCATCGCTATGCTAAAGACGGAATCCCGTCCGGAATAACTTCCGCGTGTCTTTGGCAATGACATTCCCATGGCACGGCACAATCGTCTCAAAGTCCCACTTGTCATAAATTGTCTGGATTGCCTGTTTTCCCTCTTCGACCTTGGTCTGCGACATCCGCGCAAAAAAATGTGGCCCAAGGTAGCTGTTAGGGTGCAAATACCGCAAGAGGAACGACCACCCGGTATACGGAAAGTGCTTTTCCGGACATCCCGTGGCCGGAGAATACTGTTCGATGGTTCCGGTCTCATCAGGGACTCCCATGTTGAACACCACGTCGCCCTCCATCAAGATTTTGCCTGAATTCTGGTACATCACCAAATCGGTGTTCTTGTGGGTGATCAAGAAGCAAAACTCAAGGTCGCTCCACCATTCTTCGGCAAGTCCCCATTTCTGTTTGTATTCCGCGGCCTGAATTACACGGTTGCCCATGTCCTTGGTGACTCTGAACGAAACATCACAGTCCGGACCCAAATTAACCCGTTCTCCCGCGATAATCTGAATATCAGGATACACCCTTTTAAACGTTGGCGCACCCAAGTTATGTTGGAAGTTTGCAATCACCATGTACTTCACGTTAAGGTTCTCTCCAAGCAAATCAAGTGCCTCCTGGAAGTACTCGTCGTACTTGATTGGAGAAAAGATCACCACATCTGTGCCGTAGCGAATCAAGGTCATGCGGTTACCTACATCAAGTTTGTCCTTCACAGCGAATTGGCAAGATACGGTGACGACATTTTCACCAATCTTGCGAATACTGGGGATAAGTGGTGTTGGGTAGCCCATTTCAGATGGAGAGGTCAGAGGAAGGGAAAAGTCTGTACACTATTGACCCCGCGCATTTACCCCGAACACTGAGCATATTCTCAATTGGCGATAAGAAGTGTATTTCTTGAATTCACCGCAAAAACGGCCGGTCCAACACTGGGAACAAAGGCTCTACTATACTGTGCCGAAGGAAATTGTTTCATAACGATGCGCTTTCCAATGCTTTGGGTTCTGTCGAGTGCTATATTTAGCGTACTGTGGGGGAAGGTTATTGCGTAATGTTCGACAACATACGTGCTCTATGTCGAACTATAGTCAGAACTGCGTACAGACCACAGAGACAAGTGATGTTGACGTCGACCGATATGAATGATGGAGAAAGTGCAAACAGTTGTGGTTTATCTTCGCAAGATTTCGATTTTTAAGAAAAAGACGGGAAATCTGGAGGAATAATCGATTGAGATTGAAGATTAACTTGAAGATTGAATTGAAGATTAGATTCAAAATTAGATTGAAGATTAAGATTAAGATTGATGTAAACGACGGAGAAATCGATGGAACTCAACTCGATTCTCATTCTTCCGAATGTCTGAGGTATACTTGTGCGTACGTGAAAAGTGCATACTTGACAAGTTCATACATCGATAAGTGCACCCACTCGATTGAAGGAAATTAAACCACTACTGTTCGCACTTGTGTCTGACACAGGACACTCCCAGTCCATTGTCCAGCCACTACCCCCAAACACATTCTGACCACTGTGGCCAAACTCAAAAGGAGAAAACTGGGGACCGTCGTTCTCCCGCCATAACATCACCTCTACAAGACGAGCCAGGTGTGCCGCGAAACTTGAGCAAAAACCTCACCAAGAACCACGCAATCGATCACCATCGGTATCGGTGCAGTATCTCTCAATTACGCCGTACCGGTTGACACCGTAACGGAAACATGACCTGCCAGAGTTACAAACGCCCGTCGACACCCCAACGCTGCATTGCGAAACCGCACTTTCCTGCCAAGTAGACCAATCGCATATCTCCAGTGTGCAATCCAAACCGGACCAGGAGCCGGAGTAGCAAAATTTTCCGTCGCGGCCTTCCTAATCCGGCACGGCTCGCCGCTACCGGCGTCACCTTCTTTCCAAACCCACTCTCGGAAAAATACCCAAACAACGAGTCATGGCGGCAAAAACTCAGCAGAAGGATCTTGCCCAGGAGGTTTCGACCCTCGGCGGATTTCTTGCGGGCGGCGTTGCCGCGTGTGGTGCGGTCACTTTCACCAACCCAATTGAGCTTATCAAAACGAGAATGCAGTTGCAAGGTGAGCTTTCCAAGTCGTCCACGGCGCCAAAATTGTACCGGAACCCGGCTCAGGCGGCCGTGGTGATCTACAAGAACGAAGGACTCCGTGGGTTGCAGCAGGGCTTGGTGTGCGGTTACTGGTACCAAATGGGGCTCAATGGGTGCCGTATCGGGTTGTACGAACCGTCGAGAAAATACATCACGCGGGTGCTTTTCCCGGGCGAGTACCACGACGATGTGTCGAAAATCCCCCAGAAGATGATGGTCAACGTGTTGGCCGGCTTTGTGTCCGGAAGTGCCGGCGCCATCATCGCCAACCCGCTTTTCCTCATCAAAACGAGAATGCAGTCGTTCAACAAGGCCAACGCCAAGGTGGGGGTCAACGTGGGCCAGCAGACCTACTACAAGAACGTTTTGGACGGGCTCCGCCAGGTCTACGCGGCCGAGGGTGTTCGGGGCTGGTTCCGAGGTGTGGATGCGGCGGTGTTGAGAACCGGAGCTGGGTCTTCGGCGCAGTTGCCGGTGTACAACTTGACCAAGAACTACTTGTTGGACCACAGGTTGTTGGAGAACGGATCGCTTGGCTTGCACTTTGTGTCGTCGTCTGCCGCGGGTCTTGGTGTGACCATTGTCATGAACCCGTGGGATGTGGTGTTGACGAGATTGTACAACCAAAAGGGTGACTTGTACAAGGGCCCTGCGGACTGTTTCACCAAGATCGTCAAGACCGAAGGGCCCATGGCGTTTTACAAGGGGTTCTGGGCCCAGTTGTTCCGGGTGGGGCCGCATTCGATTTTGACGTTGATGTTCATGGAGCAGGCGATGAAGATGGTGTACGCGGTGGAGCTGAGGCTTTTATAGACGCGAGTATAATGGGTACAGTTTATGCTGAGATGTAGGATGAGTGTATGTTGAGTGTATGCTGGGTGTATGCTGAGTGTATGCTGAGATGTGGGGTGGGGATTCCGGGTTTGAGGCTGTAGGGTGATGGTGATTGGAGCCAGTGAAGCCAATGAAGGTAATGGATTCCAATTTGGCGCGGATCGAAGTGTGATACTTTCGAGTGCAAGAACGACAGATCGGGCAATGTGAATAGATTCCTCGCTATAAAATTCCTCAACTACATTGTATCGATGTGATTCCATTACTCATTATCAATTCCGTATCCATTACTGATGATCCATTAATCGTTATCCATTACTCATTATCGATTATTCACTATCCATTACTCGCTATCCTTAACCTTAACTAATTATCTGTATATTATACTTGATATCCATTACTCACTATCATTACTCACTCATTACTCACTATTTTCACCCACTATCCGTTTCTCACTATCCATATATACATCCGTGTAATCATCATTTTATCACTCTCTCTATCCTTCACTCTCTATCCTCGTCTCCGCTATCTTGTATTCCCGCTATCTTGTATCATCATATAGATCAACACATTCCTCCACCCAGCACATCGCGCGAACCACTTTTCTTTCCATGTCCCAGAAAGTTAGACCGGCTGCCCGCCTTATGAACGCCAGTGCAAAATGTGCTGAGCTTGGGACTGCTTACGGCCAGTGTGTGTTGAAAAGTTACACAAACATTTCGAAGGATGCCTGTGCCAAGGAATTCCAGTTGTTCCGCTCTTGTGTTACTGCGAACATGAAGAAGTGAAATTAACGACAGGAAAGAAGGGATCTGTTTATGAGAGCAGAGTTGTTAATGAGATGTAACGAGGTCAACTAAACGAGACATTCCCGAGATGTTCAACAGATGTTCAACAGATGTTCAACAGATGTTCAACAGATGTTTAACTGATGTTCAGATATTCAGATGTTCAACCACATGGTGAGTTAGGCACTGTCCAGTAGACGGTTTGAGTTATGGCAATACATTTTACGATGTTTCAGTGAATATTGGACATCTGTTTGGCCCACATAAGCGTAAATACACAGAAGTGTGAAATCATTAAACTGTAGATCATGGGCTCCCTCCAAATCTACACACTAGCCTTGCCTCGGGGTTTTCTCGGTAGTTTTCTTAGTGGTTTTCTCGGTAGTTTTCTTAGCGGTTTTCTCGGTAGTTTTCTTAGCGGTTTTCTCGGTAGTTTTCTTAGTAGTTTGACTCAGTACTCTCAGTACTCTGACTCGCGGTCTGTCTCTTGTGACTTGCTTCGTTTCTTGCTGTCACTTGCCACTTTCCAAATTCTCCTTTCCTCTACCTTTATCTTTGTCCATGATCCTAACCATTTCGCCCTGGCCATTTCTTGTCACTGGTGTCCTTCCCGTGCACTGTAACGTCATGTGAAAATCAATTTACATGTGACGTAGCATTTTCACCAAACAATCACTGCTGCAGCTCAACTAAACCAACGTAAATGAAACTAATCCTCGTCACCTCCAATTGTTTGGCCCGAAATGGCACAACAAGCTTCTGTCGCCATCCTGTAGATTAAGCTGGGGAGTTTTTTTTTTTTTTTCTGTGGCCCTTTTCGGCTTCGCCGCAGTCCCTCGGTTATCGCAATGTGGGGTAGAATTCGCAAGCATCATCAGTCATGTACATTTATCCACTTCTAATTTCTTTCCGCCCACACCCGATAGAAAAGCTTCCCACCGTATAAACTGTCATGAATAAACTCACTCGTCTCAAACTCAACAGATCAGAAGACCTCAAACGGGTGTTACTCATATTGCGGGAGTTTGTGCTTGTCTACAAAGATAACCGAGTGTCTATTAACTACCAAAGTCGACCGGTGATCCTTTTCATTGGTACCGTTGTATCTACTTTTGGTATCGGAACCTATTTTACGTTACACTCTTTGCTTTCGTGGTATCGCGAGCGGAACTACAAACGCCTGGTGAAACGGCCGATTCTCATTCGTCAATCATCTACCATATTGAAGAATGGCGCTCGGGAAATCCACATTCCCAAGGGCAAAAACGGCACCACGCGAATTATTATCCCCAAACCACATGCGGACCGCTATGCAGCCGACAAGTATCTTTACAAGAACTTCGTTATCGACCAGAAATTGAAACTGCAGAACAACTTGTTCAACTCGCGGTTCTTGAACCAGCTCATCATCATCTGGCGTATTTTGATTCCCAAGCTCCCGTGCAAAAACACCTACCTTCTTATTTCCCAGTGTTTCTTTTTGGTTTTGCGCACGTGGCTTTCGTTAATCATCGCCAAGCTTGACGG
The DNA here is from genome assembly GCA_003707795.2 of Clavispora fructus. NCBI lineage: Eukaryota > Fungi > Ascomycota > Pichiomycetes > Serinales > Metschnikowiaceae > Clavispora > Clavispora fructus. The sequence goes on from PPLK02000014.1 coordinate 166,896, forward strand.
CCAGCTCGTGAAGAACTTGATCAGTGCTAACGGGAGAAAGTTTGTTCGGGACTTGATTTACTGGATTCTCATTGCTTTCCCCGCGTCCTATACCAATGCAGCCATCAAGTACTTGGAAAACCGTCTTTCTTTGGGTTTCCGGACCAACTTGACCCGCTATATTCATGACATGTACTTGGACAAGGTTATGACGTACTACAAGATTCTGTTGAGCCAGACGGAAATCCAGAACATTGACCAGTACATCACAAACGACGTGGCCAAGTTCTGTGACTCCATATGCGGATTATTCTCCAGTATGGGCAAACCGTTGATCGATTTGGTGTTTTTCTCGGTGTACTTGCGAGACAACTTGGGCACCGGGGCTATTGTGGGGATTTTTGCCAACTATTTCGCTACCGCAGTGGTTTTAAAGCGCTTTACCCCCTCATTTGGTAAGCTTTCGGCCCGTAGAACCCACTTGGAGGGCCAGTACTACAATGAGCACCTTAACCTTATCACCAACTCGGAAGAAATTGGTTTTTACAAGGGTTCCAAGGTTGAGAAGGCAAAGTTGCGGGAAACATTTGATGAGCTCATGGGACATGTGTCCAAGGAGATCAAGGTGTCATTTTCCTATTCGGTCATTGAGGACTATGTGTTAAAATACACCTGGTCCGCATGGGGCTACGTGTTTGCGGGATTGCCGGTTTTCTTGGAGGAGTTCTTTAGTCTGACCAACATCCATGCGGATGAGGGCGAGTTGGTGGAACAGCAACAAGGACCCAAACCCAAGGTGGACGAACGCCAGAATATGAGGCAGTTTATCATCAACAAGCGGTTGATGTTGTCTTTGGCAGACGCTGGATCTCGGCTCATGTACTCGATCAAGGATGTTTCAGAACTAACAGGCTACACCAACCGGGTGTTTGGGTTGTTGACCAACCTTCACATGTGCCACTCGCCGCGGTTTGCGTTTGGGTCGAAATACGGCGCCAGCGACCTTCGGGGAACGGTGCAGAACAACTACCACAACGGAATCCGGTTCGAAAACATCCCGGTGATCATTCCTGGGGCCGAAGGTTCGGACGGCGAGTTGTTGATTGACAAGTTGAACTTCCAGATCCAGGAACGCAAGAATCTTTTGATTTTGGGCTCTAATGGAAGTGGCAAAACGTCGATTGCGCGGATCATGGCCGGGTTGTGGCCGCTCTACCATGGGTTGTTGTCCAAACCCAGCGACGACGACATTTTCTACTTGCCGCAGAAGACTTACTTCACCAACGGCAACTTGCGGGACCAGATTCTCTACCCCCACTCCTACGACGACATGCTTGAAATGGGGTACAACGACGACCATTTGTACCACATTTTGTGCGAGGTGAAGTTGGAGTACCTCTTAACGCGCGAAGGAAACTTCAACGTCAAAAAGGACTGGAAAGATGTGTTCAGCGGCGGAGAAAAGCAAAGAATGAGCGTGGCGCGGGTGCTTTTCGCCAACCCCAAGTTTGTGGTTTTGGATGAGTTTACAAATGCAGTAAGCACGGATGTGGAGGATTACCTCTTTGAGCTCTTACAAAAGAAGAACATCACGCATGTGACGCTTTCGCACCGGCCGTTGTTGATGAAGTACCACGATTTTGTGTTGGAAATCAAGGACGACCCGAGCGAGCAGCACGGGTGGATCTTCCACGACTTGACGTCGGAGGAGAACTTGAAGTCGATTGATAACGAAATCAATGACATCCAAGTGAAGCTTGACCAGGTGCAGGAGTGGGAACGGCGCAAGCAAGATATCGAGCGGTACTTGGACGGGAAGTACGACGACATTGCGGAGGCGCCGGCGCTGGCGCCCGCCGCGTCGTTTGAAATTTAGATCTTATGAAATGTGCAAATTCTTGAAAGTTAGAAGTTCTTGTGAAAGTTCTTAATGTAAATGCTAGTAGATAACTCTACGATGGTGGGTCGCAGTTGGGGCTGGCCACGTGACAAATCATTTCTTTTTCAAACTGGGAATAAATTATCCTCTGCTACATCCTCTTCCGCCACCCGAAAATGTCGGAACCCATCAGAAAGCACGGCGACATTTCCAAAGCCCCCACTCCCCAGAACACCCCCTCCAGTGTCGCGAATCTGTACTTGAAGCAGCAGCTTCCTACCGTTTCCACCATTTCCGAAGAAGATGAGAACAACTTGACCAAACAGTTGGCCAACAACCCCGCGTTGCTTTCCATGATCCAAGGCAAGTTGGGCACTTTGGTGGGCCAGCAAAGCGGTTATATCGACCAATTGCCAAAACAGGTGAAGAAGAGAGTGTCGGGTTTGAAGGCGATCCAACAACAGCAAATGAAGTTGGAGGCCGAGTTCCAGAAGGAGTTGTTGGAGTTGGAGAAGAAATACTTTAGCAAGTACGAGCCTTTGTACGAGCGCAGAAAGGCCATTGTCAATGGCGAGCAGGAGCCCACTGCGGAGGAGATTGAGGTTGGCGAAGAGCTTGAGGCGGAAGAAAGAGAGGAGGACGAAGAAGAAGAAGAAGAAGAAGAAGACGAAGACGAAGAGGACCAAGAGGACGTCAAGGGTGTTCCAAACTTCTGGTTGACGGCGTTGGAGAACTTGAGCACTGTCAGCGAGGCCGTCACCGACAGAGACAGTGAGGTGTTGGCGTACTTGAGAGACATCCGGATGGAGTACTTGAGCACCCCGGGATTCGAGTTGATTTTCGAGTTTGCCGAGAACCCGTTCTTGAGCAACCAAGTGTTGACCAAGACCTACCACTACCAGGCGGAGTTGGGCTACTCCGGCGACTTTGTGTACGACCACGCGGACGGGTGCGAGATCAACTGGAAGTCCAAGGAAGACAACGTGACGATCAACATCGAGCGCAGAAAACAGAGAAACAAGAACACCAAGCAAACGAGAACCATCGAGAAGTTGACCCCGACCGAGTCGTTCTTCAACTTCTTCGACCCGCCAAAGGCGCCATCTGACGCGGACGCGGAAGAGGACGAGGAGGAAGAGGAGGACGCGGACTTGGAGGAGAGATTGGAGTTGGACTATCAGTTGGGTGAGGAAATCAAGGACAGATTGATTCCTCGTGCCATTGACTGGTTCACTGGCGATGCGGTTGGTTTGGACTACCCCGAGGACTTTGGTGAAGAGGAGGAGGAGTTTGACAGCGAAGAGGGCGATGACGACGACGAAGACGACGACGAAGACATCAACGAGCCAGGTCCAAAGGAGAACCCACAAGAGTGCAAGCAGCAGTAGGATATTGAATAGGAAACATGGTTTTCGAGTGAAGAGATGTAGTTGATTGGGGCCGAGAGGAGATGGACTACACCGCTCCGAATGTGGATTCCTCCACGACGTTGCATTTAAGATAATCTCCGAGAACCCATTGATATGACTGAATCGATATCGGTTTGATTGACTTGGTCCTCAATCTTATGACCGAATCGATATAACTCAATCAAATGACTCAATCATATAACTCGATCATATAACTCGATCATATAACTCGATCATATAACTCGATCATATAGCTCAATCATATAACTCAATCATATTAATCGATCATATTACTCAATCATATAACTCAATCATATTAATCGATCATATTACTCAATCATATTACTCAATCATATTACTCAATCATATTACTCAATCATATTACTCAATCATATTACTCAATCATATTACTCTTGTAGATCTAACCTCCAATCAACCAGAAGACAATACACTTTGACATCTCACTTTCTCCATCCACTTACTTTCGTCATCTCTTTTCTCAATTTTACTCCATCACTGCGGTCCGCATTCCATGATTCTACATATATTCTGCCCATGGCATTTTTGTCCAATTTCTGACCTTCGACTATCTATTAAATAACTATTAGCTAATGCTAAATAAGGGTTAGTTTTTCTTATTGCCATTTTATTTTATTATTATTTTATTTTATCTTTTATTTTATCTTATATTATTAATCTTACCTATAATTTATATGGCTCGCTTGTTTTCTCGGCGCATGCTTCTGAGTGATCGATTGTGGGCCGTTTTACCGAGGACAAAATTGAAAATTACCACGCTCTATTGATAACATTTGCCAATCCCCCAACATGGTAGCCCCCGATCTCTGGTTTTTCCGACACTGTCATTTTTGGTCCAGATTCTCCGGATAAACAACGGCAATGTCGCATTGTAGGGGCCGTTTTCGTCGCAACAGCTGACGCGGAGCAAAATTCACATGCGTGCGAACCCTGTCTTCCCCGTGTTATCCGGACCGATGCCGCAATCTCCAGTCTCGCAGAACCGTATGGCATATAGAATATACTTCGTTGCGCGTACATGCCAGATAAACCAGATCCGAAGCCAAAGTCGGCAGGGAAGGAAGCACATGTGCAAAGGAGCAAAATCCTAATTGGATTTCTTTTTCCCGATATTATTCCCTATAAAAACTAAGGGAATGAAGTGTTACAGAATCACGTCTAGGTTGTTTGTTTGGGTCAGGATGTCTTCTCGTGAGGCCGCAAGAAATTCCAACAAAGGAAACCTTCGAGAAATTGTATTGACGCTAATATCTCGCCAAAGCACCATACGCCACCAATCCATTGTTTCCATCTGTAATAGACTATTGGTGGTATCATAATCTCGTGTATAACCACCGTGTTAATGATTGTTTGTATTTTAACATTGATTTCGCTTTCTGACTTTGGTTTCGATTTTCTTATCCCAAGGCTTCATTCACTCGCTTTTCTACACTTTTCTACTCACTTTCTACTCACTTTTCTATTCACTTTTCACTTTTTTACTCACTTTTCCTCTTACTTTTCCTCTCACTTTTCCTCTCACTTTTCCTCTCACTTTTCCCCGCTTTATCCAATCACTCTATCAAACCACCACGTTCACTTCCCCTGCCCTGTCTGATATTCCGACACAAAGCATGCTTGTGGGATCCGGATACCACAGGTGGCCCGTGCATGCGGCATACTTCTTTTCCTAGGGTATCCCTTCATAAACCCCCCAAGACCCATATTTGGCGGGATCCCTAATTTTTCCCGTCGGTTAGATATTCCGTATTCTTCCACTCCAATGTCCAAACCGTTTTCATCACAATCCCTCTACCATCTCAAGCAGTACCCCGTGGTGCAAAAAGCACTTGCATTTGCGTTTTCGTTCCATATAGTTAATGTGTTATACACCTATGCCCTTGCGGTAGCAAATGTGGTCTATTCCAAAATTGTGGTCAACATTCCTGTGGCAGCAGCACTTTTGCAACTGGCAGATACCAAATTCGACGCGGTTGTGTTGTCTTCAGTCGATGCGGTTGTGGGTAAGAGCAAGATCTTGGTGAAGCAGGGAGATTCGGTTTTGCAGGAGTACAAGAAGAAAGGCGGCGAGTATGTCACCACATACAAACTGGTAGGTGATGACTACAAGAAAAAGGCGGTGGATATTGCAGGTGCATACAAGAAGAAGGGAGAGGATACCATTTCCGGCTACTTGAAACCGGTCAACGAGTACGCTTCTACCACCGTGGACAAGGTGTTGCCCAAAGTAAAAGAGGCGGGCGAAACCGCGCATGCGGAGGCGTCCAATGAACTCCACAAGTCGATTGAGATTGTCAACGACACCTTGAGCAGATCCAAGCACTTGATTTCCGCCAAATCCAACGAGATCTCCAACTCGGTGATTTCCACGTACAACCAGGAGTTCGATGCTGCAGCCACGGACAATTACTTTGTCAAGGTGGCGTCTGCGTCCATCAACACCAGCGTTACCTTGATTAAGTCGGTGAACCTGGACTACATCCAGCCTTTGAAGGAAACCACCCAAACCTATGCTCGAGAGGTGACGGCTCCAATCGAAGACAAGGCGCAGGAGATTTCGCAAACCGTGGCGGAAACGTCAGCGGCGGTCGTTTCCAATTTGTCTGGCGACGTTCCGGTGGTGACTGCTTCTGCTTAGGCGATAGAACTGGGATATTTGTTTTGTTTAATTCGGTGATATTTTTGCTTAGACTGTAGTGGGGTTGTAGTAGAGTGGACAGTGGTTTGGGGCATGTCTAGCGGTTTTTACCCTTGACAATACACGGGTGACCTGTGAAGCTAATTGAAGATGCAAATACCAGTTTCTTCATGTAACTGACCCTGCGACGCGATACTGTCATCGATCGTCTAATTCAATTTGAGATTTTGATCTCAATCTATTTCGTGAATCACATCTGTACGTTTCATTACACTTGTACAGCACGTATCTTATCTATGCTTGTCTGTATGTGTATATAATCGAAGTACGTCCGAAAAGAAGCCCACAACCATCTGGATATATATAAGTACCCGGATACTGCCACATAATCGGCAAAAAGTACGCTAAGCTCGCTGTGTATCAATGTACACTGAGCTAGAATTCTGTCTATTGGACTATTTCTGGGGTTTCTCATAGTATTTCGGATGGTCTGATGTTTGTCTACTCTGATTTCGTCAAATTATGTATTCTATTGAGCAGGGCATGCCTTTTTGGAAGAAGTCAACTCCTCATCGTGGCATCTCTTATTAAACAACAGATTCACCTTTTGTGGGGCAGAAAGCACGATCTTGGATCCAATTTGGTTGGCATAGTACTCTTTGAAATTCACCGTGGTGTCTTTCAACTGCTTGTCGTCCAACCGAACCAAAAACTTGTTCCAGCGGTCCAATTTTTGGGAACTCTCTTCCACGTCGCTCCATCTCATCACGCCATTATTGACCTCGTGAAGCAGAATGAAATCGTAGCCAAAGATCAACAACACATTGCACCAGTTCTCATATTTGGAGCTGTTGATGAAAAGGTTGTAGTCAAGAAGTTGGAGGCACTCGACTTCCGCCTTCTTGAGCTTCTGCAAGTTCAAGTTTGAGTTGTCTTCAGTATTGCATCCGCAAATTCTGAGCCACGACTTGAACGAGTAGTTGTGGTCTTGATTGAACTTTGACGCCAAGATAATCAACCCCAAAAACAACTTCTTGGGGCAAGAAGGCAATGGAGACTCCTTCTTGACGTTGATAACGCGGAACATGTAGTAGCACGCAATCTGCAACGTTTGGATCGACGACTTGGATCTTCTCAACACCTCAACAATGAAGAATCTCAACTTGGCCTCTTCGATCGGCTTGCCGGCGTAAATCACTTTGAGCAAGTTCAACGCGCAGTTGATCAAGATCAAGTTGAACTGACTCTTGTTCAAGTGGTCATTGTAGTACTTCAACTGGTTGGGAGAGTGGTGTTCCAAAGGGGTAGATGGGGTATCTTCCTTGTGGACACGAGGCGAGACCGACCCTTGGGGACTCTCCGCGGGAGTAGAAATCATTGGAGATCAATTAAAAAAAAAACTTTTGCACAATTTAAAACCAAACGCTTGTCTCACCCCGATTAATTGGAACCAGACATTTTCAATGGACGTATTGGGAACAAGAGACAAAAGATAAAACGGGAGCAGTTCTCAACGAACCGGGGTGTCAGGTGATAATATGACCAGCAAGATAGATCACACCGACAGATGAATGAAAATGAAGTTGTTATAGAACCGATAACCAACTGTGTAAAACCGCCTGACTAGAATTAGTCAAGAAACCCAAGTATTAAAATGCCAAATAAAAAAAGATATAAAAAAACCGGACAAAAGCGAAAGGCTGCGAGTCGTTTGAACTTTCCACTGTTAATCGAGTGAAACCAGAGTGTAGTGGGGGATGCGAAGAATGGGGGTATCAGTGAATGATGGAAGGGGAGTAAAGGTGTGGCTGCGGCACTATTATATACTATCAGTGGGTGGGCGCGAGCCTGCATACGCCCCGATTACTCACTCGATAAGTAAATCCTTGACTCATCTAATACGCAGGTGTCACGTGCATTTTCGCCAGTGCCACCGCTTCCGATGTGGCGGCCCTGTGGCATTATGCGGCTGGCGGTGATATTGCACGAGGTTATTGCGTTATCTCCATGTGGATCGACGGTTTTGCGAGAAATTCCCAAATCTTTGGTTTAATTTTCCCCAGACTCGGACATGGATGACGTGCGCCTATCACTCATGGAAGAAATTGCTTGATTCATGCGTGTGACTCTTCGCGCGCGTCAGTCATGCATGACCAGACCGGATTGGTGTAGTGATGATTTGCGTGGTGAATTATGACTGGTTTGTCGATGATTTGATGATTTGATGAAGGGTTAGTGTTTGCAATTATGACCGTTTGATGGTTTGATCGTATGTAGTATTCATAAAGGTTGGGATTTGTTATCGTTATCACCTCAGAGTGCGAATGGCCGGCTGGTAATGCCAGGGTCAGGTAGTGAATGATGGAACGTGATCCGGCGATTTAATAAGTATATGATGGTATTCTATGCTGATTGTAAGCAGACGAGGTATGATGGTATTGTGCAACTTCATATTGGCAATGTCTCACTTACAGCCGGACCGAGTCCAGACGATGAATTTGGGAGGTTTCACCAATTCACCACTTTTCATGATCACTTATCATTAGCACTTATCATTAGCACTTATCATTATCACGATCACTCGTCACTCATAAATCATCCCTCGTGTTCCTCCCTACACCCTAATTCTGTTCTATCTTCTCTACTTACCGAAACACACTGCGGAAAGTCTGGTCCATAACGTCCTTGATCTCCTTGTAGCTGACCATCAAGCAGCTGTCCTCCTCGCGCGACACAAGAAGAATCTTCTCGTCCACCCCCACGTCGAGCTTGTTAAGGTTGACCAACACCCGCGACAAGTCCACCACCGGCTTGCCCGCGTCATCGGTGGTCTGGAAAACAAACTCGCGGAATAACTTGATCACGAAGAGGTTCCCCCGCAACTCGCCGTCCTGTTCCGGCCGGTCAAGAAGGTAATTAAGCTTGGCCATGAGCCGGAACAACCGCCCGTTCTCGAGCTCCGACAGAAGCTGGCCCTCATAGTAGTCGGTCAGATCCTGCAAACCATTGAGTAGCCGGAGGGCCCGCTGTGCAAGGTACCGCGTGTAGAACGCGCTCAAGTCGAAGCCGTCCTCCACCGCCGTGAGCGCCCGCACGGTGCGGAGAAACTCGGGGGAAAACGCCCCCGAAGGCGCGCGCGCCAAGTGCGCAAGAACGTCGTCCGGGGCGCCGGTGCGCAACGCGACCGGGAGCGTGGTTGCCGCGAGCTCAAGCATCACGGCGCCAAGCCGCACCACGTCGCCGAGCTGCAACTTGCGGATGGTGGCTTCGGCGCCGATGTCGGCGCGAGTCTGCTCGATGGCGTCGTACTCCAAGATGTCGTCCACGCACACCGCACCAAGACGCACGCGGTTCTTGTTGGTGACCAAGATCTTGGACGTGGACACGGACGAGCCCGCGTTCAAGCCCACGGCGTGTATATCGAGCAACGCGCCGGTCAACTGCACGAGGTACAGCCAGAGCGTGTCCTCCGTGACCGGCTCGAGGGTGGTGGCCAAGCGGCGGGTCACGTGGCGCTCGAGGAGCGTGGCCGCCAACGGGTAGTAGTCGTACACAAGGCAGAGCGCGGGCTCGCCGTGGGGCGAGAACGCCACCGAGGTAAACGCGTCCTCCAAGCGCACCACGTTGGGGTTTCTGATGCTGCGCCAGCGCTTGACGGTACGGAACGGCAACTCGTTGGCAATGGGTGTGCGCAGCGCGTGGTCGAGGCGGCGGATCACGTACGGGAGCGCGGACGCGTTGGACGTGGCCTTGTACACGTGGCACGGCAACTGGTAGGTCTTGGACAACTGGTCAAACGTCAGGTCGATGGGCACAAGCAGGTGGTACACGCCCACGTGGTCCGGCAACAGCAGGTGCGGCATGGTCTGCAACGTGGCCTCGTTTTTCTTGGTGAGGAGCTGCCGCACGTCGTTGGAGATGAACATGTCGTGCACGTTGGTCTCGTGGGGGCTGAGCGGCACCGCGAGCCGCGGCGGCGGCGCGGGCGCGTACAAGTGGTGATGTAGGGGGTACGCCAGCGCCCCCAGGCTGTGGTGGTACATGTAGTCCTCTGCGGGCGTGTTTTGCCCGAGGTAGGGGTTCTTGGGGGTGAGCGGCGCCGGCAGCATGGCGTCCATGGGGTTGGACGGCGTGAACGAGGGCGTGGCCACGTTAAACTTGCGCGAGGGCGCGTCGGCCGCCGGGGGGTTTCCCAAGCCAGAGGTGTTTCCCAAGCCAGAGGTGTTTCCCAAACCAGATGGGGCAGAATTTGCTTGGCCGGGGTTTCCGGCAGCGGCACCACCGGCATTTCCGGGGGTCCCAGGCCTTCCTGGGCCTCCGTGGCCCGGGGTGGTGGGTTCATTGCCATTGGCGGCTCCGTCCATTCCCAGCGGCACGAAAACGGGAATCTCCTTGAGTTTCGGCGACAACGCGCTGAACTTGTTGGTTAGGGCGCCCACCGCCGGCAGAAACGACGGCGTGTTCATGTTGAACCGCCGTTTGGGCTCTTCTTCCGACCCGGAAGACGCGCCCAGGGTGGTTTTAAGGGTAGACGTCTTGGACGTGGCCAGCGCCAGACTTAGCGGGTGGGAAAACACACAGCCCTTGTTCTCGTACTTGCAGTAGCCGTAGATGAGGACATTCTTGCAGGGAATGTCCTTGGCCGAGTCGGGGTTGATGTTCATGGAGTTGGCGGTAGATTGTGTTGAGCGAGGTGGATATGCGGTAGTGGTGCGCGCACGACCAGCGATAGGTTGGTTTTGGTAGTTTGGTGGTTTGGTGGTTTGGTGGTTTGGTGGTTTGGTGGTTTGGTGGTTTGGTGGTTTGAGGTGATTTGGGGGTGGTTTGGGTGGTCGTTTTGTTTGGTTTGAGATGGTTTGGTTTCAGAATTGGGGATTTTGGTGTCGGCTTGTTTTGGTATTCGGATGGGGTGGGGTGCTCTGGTGTGGTTGGTCTGTATATTGCTATTCTGGTCTGGGTCTGTAGTGGTCTGGTGTCTACATGTGTATTTTATTGAATCAGATAAACTACATTTTTTCTGGTGTTTAAAATTTTGTTGTTTCCAAACACATTCCTTCGTATAAATCATCAGTCCGTGCTATTTCTGTGTCTGGTGCATTGTAGGTGCCTAGTGCATTGTAGGCCTAGTGCATTGTATGGTGCGCAGTTCCCAGGAAGAATCCACACTCGGATTCCGTCCTCAGAGTCGAAGCTCAATACGATTTAATTTCGCCAACAAACCTGCGCAAGGCTTTATCGTTAAACAATTCACCTGAATTGACCGGATTCCAGTTTTTTGAACCTTCTGTCCAAACCACCAATAGTTTGCAAATTGCGAGAAGTGAAAAATCAGCTGGGAAATCACTGGTTTCTACTCCGTGGTTATTGCATTCCAAACTCTGTCGTACGGACAAACGAAACAAACTCCTTGCCAATTACAAATTCTTTGTCTTATAATAATCGTCTCCTAGTTGTCCATCTCTCCACTACGGTTCCGTCTGGTTGAACCCCATTGTGCACTCCTATAGTCTCTATCATAGACTTCACTCTATTCCCCCACCATGACCCACACCATGATCTTGACCGGTGCCTCTCGAGGTATGTGATGCTTTTGCTGTTTTTTCTTTCTGTTTCTAACCCCAGGCATCGGAGCGTCTATCGCATCCATTTTCCTCAATCAGAGCCCACTCCACAATCTCGTGGCGATTGCTCGGTCCAAAGAGCCCTTGGAGACTCTCGCGGCCAAATACCCCGGTAGAGTGGTTGTAGTTGTTGGAGATGTGGCCGACGCGCAAATCTCTGCCCAAGCGGTCAAATTGGCCGTTTCTACGTTTGGTTCGGTTGACTCGGTTGTGGCCAATGCCGGGGTTTTGGATCCGGTCGATCCTATTGCGAAAGCGGACCTTGCCAAGTGGAAGCAGTTGTTCGATATCAATTTCTTCTCCGTGGTGGGTCTTGTGGCCGCCGCGTTGCCCTATTTGGAAAAATCCCACGGAAGAGTGGTGGCGGTATCTTCGGGCGCCAGTGACAAGGCGTACAACGCATGGGGTGCGTACGGTTCGTCCAAAGCCGCGTTGAACCATTTGGTGATGCTGGTGGCGCAAGAAAACCCGGGTGTCTCCGCGATTTCCGTGGCGCCGGGTGTGGTGGCTACGGAAATGCAGAAAGATATCCGGGAGAAGTTTGGTGCCAACATGACGCCTGAGAGCTTGCAACGGTTTATTGATTTGCACTCCAACGACCAATTGCTTCCTGCGGATGTTCCTGCTACCATCTACGCCAACTTGGCCGTGAAAGGATGGGGTAAGGAAATCAACGGGAAATACTTCCGCGTGGGAGATGAGGTGTTGGCGCCGTACCTGAAGTAAAGGAAATAGGAATGTTTGAGGTTGGTTTAACGCTTCCTGAATGTTGTGATACTGAGGCGTGCTCGAAATTGTGCTCGCTGAAAGCAGTTACAATGTAGTGGAGTGTGAACACATAAGTTGAGGAATCATGATGGGTTTATATTTGGAAGCGGAGGTATCCCGTGCCGTAGATTGGTATTTCGATCCAGATCCAATTGACGTTGATGTACAAGAAGTGGACAATAGTGGATCAAATGCCAAATGCTAGTGTACCCACTAATAGTACCGCGAGTAGGTCACAATTAGATAAAGATAATCACAATTGGTTTATTCTAATAGTAGTACCACAGGTGTTTGAACTCGACATTTGGATCATTCACTAATAAGACCGTGGAACCACTAAAACCACCATCAGGCTCCGTGGTGGTCTTCAGTGCCGCATCAAGTGTATTTACGCAATACCACGAATACTCACTGGTTATAGTACCACGATACCACAAATACACACTGATTATAGTACCCCAATATTTCCACGAATACCAACTACTTGTACCACATTATATCCACAGATGCTCACTGATTATAGTACCAAATTTGTACTCTCACTAAAATACGATTAACGCACCTTCAATAACAATACGAATCGTATCACCGGTAGTAAAACAATATGTAGTCGAGTCGAAAGCTAACCAGTCGTATTTGATCGCGCCCATCGAACCTAACCCACTCTTTCATAAATACAAATCTACGATATCCATAACACCTTTCATGCCTGGCATACATTACCTATTAGATTGGATGAGCCACCGAATGCAACATACTACCAATACTACCAGTACCATACCAACATTCCGCTATGCCAATGTACCATGCAAATGTACCACTATGCCAATGTACTATATCAATATTACACCACTTTACTTCTAATCCCGATACAACAACACTCTAAACTCTACACTCCATACTCTACACTCTACCATCTATCCTCTGCTCAATGCAAACCTTCCGGTCCGGTGTATTTGCACCCACCGCGCAAAAGTTATTCTTCCTCAACTACACCATGTTTTCCCGCACGGTCAGATTGACGCCCCTCGGGCGTGTTTCCGCGGCCCTTCGCCCTGCCGTCCGCTTCTCCTCGTCCCGCGCTCCACCCTCGTCTTCTCGCGGCAAAATTCTCGCCGCTTTGGGTGTTTTGGCCGTGGGTTCCACGTTGGTAGCCGCGTCCTACAACAAAAACGCGCCGGTTTCGCTTGTGGAGCCGGAAAAACCCGCAACCGCCGAGCCAGTGGCCAAGCCGGCATTGTCCGATAAGGAAGTGACGTTGGTGTTTGTGTTGGGCGGCCCGGGTTCCGGAAAGGGCACCCAGTGTGCCAAGTTGGTGGCGGAAAAGCAGTTTGTGCACTTGTCGGCCGGCGACTTGTTGCGGGCGGAGCAAACGAGAGAGGGCTCCAAGTACGGTGCCATGATTGCGGAGTGCATCAAGGAAGGCACCATTGTGCCACAGGAGGTGACGGTGGCGTTGCTCCACCAGGCCATCACCGAGAACTACGCCGCGGGCAAAACGCGGTTTTTGGTGGACGGTTTCCCTCGTAAGATGGACCAGGCGCTTATTTTCGAGCAGCAGATTGTCAAGTCTGCGTTCACGCTCTTTTTCGAGTGTCCGGAGCAGGTTATGCTCGAGCGGTTGTTGCAGCGGGGAAAGACGTCGGGCCGCACCGACGACAATATCGAGAGCATCACCAAGAGGTTCCGCACGTTTGTGGAGACGTCGATGCCGGTGGTGAACTACTTTGACGAGCAGGGACGCGTGGTGAAGCTCCGTTGTGACGAGCCGGTGGAGGTGGTGTATGGCCACGTGAAGGAAGCGTTGGCCGCGAAGGGAATCAACTAGACGTGAAGCAAGCGTTGTCCACGAAGAGGATCAACTAGATTCTGAAGCATCCTTAATTGGGGGGTTGTAGATACCCCGCTGGACAGTGCAGTTAGGATATAGTGCCTTAATATAGATGAACTATTGACCTTGATACAAAGAGTAGGTTGGCAACAGATGAATGAAGACGGGTCTGGATTGGGTCTTTGGGGTGAAGAGTGGAGTGGAGCATGGAATGCTGGAGCGGTAAATGTACTGGGTGATAGGAAATGCACTAGTGATACGGGGATTGAATTAGTGATCGGAAAATGCACTAGTGATACTGGAAATCTACTAGTGATACGGGACATGTAGCAGACTGCGGGGATGGTCAAACTCGACTACCGTCCCGATAAAAGCGTTGATTCCAACTGCGCTCATACTACTTGTAGGCAATCGTGAGACCAGGTGGTCACACTGGCGTTGATTCGTGGATAGCCGGAACAATAGCAATTGGTGGTTATACTAGATTTAAGATTGCGGGATTTGATGTTCCAACCAGCCGTCGGTCTAGCATATCTCCAACAGCGAACGCATTCACTACTAAATCCAATGTCCCGTCTCATAATTGCATATCACTCCAATCACTCCAATCACTCATCCAAAGTTCACCAGTTCCACCAAGAGTGTATACATCTCCAACTCTCCGCTGACCAATTCGCACTCCTCCAACCACACTTCTTGTAGCATGGAAAGCGGATTACCCCCCAGTTGGAGCATCCAGGTCAGCCGGACCCACAACAAAGAGTACTTTCTCAACCAGGCCACCCGCGAGTCGTCGTGGGAACCTCCCTACGGAACCGATGCCGAAAAGCTTGAAGCGTATTTGGCCAAGTTTCGCGCCAACGGGTTGAAGCCAGTGGTGGCGGACGACGGCAAGGTGCGGGCATCGCATCTTCTAGTGAAAAACGTCACTTCTCGTCGCCCCAAGTCGTGGAAGTCGCCCGATGCCATCACGCTTTCGCGCGACGATGCCATTGCGTTGCTCAAGGGCTACCAGAAGCGGATTTTGAACGGCGAGGTCAAGCTTGCCGACTTGGCCAAGACCGAAAGCGACTGCTCGTCGCACGCCAACGGCGGCGATTTGGGTTTCTTTGGGAAGGGCCAGATGCAGCCTCCGTTCGAGGCCGCCACGTTTGCGTTGAACGTGGGGGAGTACAGTGACATTGTGGAGACGGACAGTGGTGTGCACTTGATCCAGCGCACAGCCTAGATATGGAATGGACATTACGACTATGAGGTGTAGACCAGGAGGGTGTCGAGTGTATCGAGTGTATCGAGTGCTCTTGGGTGTTTTGGGGGTTTCTTGATGAGGGGTCGGTCAATGACATGTGCTCGATTGGTTTGATTGGCTAAGTGGTTTTGTTTGAGCATGCCGCCCTATTGTTTTTGGTGGAACTGTGTCGACCGCCGGTTTATTGATTATGGACATTACGTATTGGTATGTAAATTGATGATGGAAATTTGAGGTGGATTATATCTAATATAATTATATGTAAGGTTATATGTCACGGATGATTATATGTGACGTATTATACGTATTAAATCTCGTATTGATCGTGTTTTCGTATTGATCATGATCTCATATTGATTATACGTCACTCGTTCATCTAATGTATGATGATATGTATCGTATTGATAGCATGTATTGATTCTGCATTGATTACATGTAACGGATATAACGTATAAGTATGTAAATCTACTGATGTATTGTTATCGTATGATTCGGACGTCTAAATGTTAGGAAGGAAAGCAGTTAATTTATACGTGGTGGTTATTGCAGGCGGTCACTTACAGATATTTCGAAGGACTGGAGTCCTCATATGGTTCGGGTGAACACCCTTAAGCAGCTAATTCAAGGGTACTTAACTTCGAGGTAATGGAGATACGGAATTAGAGGTTGGTTTATTGGATCTACTGAACGTATTTGATGCATGAACAGGTCGATTGGCGAACTGAGGATCAATTGGGACTGAGTCTGTGGACTGTGCTCGGTAAATCCATTTGGTGACACCGCCCAATAGTGATGTCTACGAAATGCAGAGCCGTGCGGCACTGCATTTTTAGCATCCGCATAACCGGACCGACCTACACATTTACTATTTTCGTATTCTGATCCACACCGCACTACTTAGTCTACGGCTACTCTTAATCGACTTAATCTACTTAGTCTGATTAACCTACTTAACCTACTTAATCTACTTAACCTACTTAATCTACTTAACCTACTTAACCTACTTAATCTACTTATCTATTTATCTACTTATTTACTTAATCTACCTAAATCTACCTTAATTCTCGTCTCGACTGTTTCTATGCACGGCGCGCGCCGTTGAACGGCGCCGCGCCGCTCCAAAACTCCAGTGGTCAATTCCAGTTCCACCAAATCACCCCACCATACCAACTCCACCCTTACCTCCTCAACATCGCCTCTCTCAACTCTTCCCCCCCTCCCTCTCCCTCCCTTTCCTCTCTCCCTCTCCATCCCTTCCCTCTCTCCCGCTTTTCCCTTCTCTTCTCTTTCCTCCTCTTCTCTTCCCTCCCATGTTCGCCCGTGCCGCACGCACCGGCGGCGCGCGCCTCCTCCCCCATATTTATCCGCGCGCCGCCACTTTCTCCGCCGCCATGTGCTCCACTGTTCCCCAAAGAGAGGTTTTGCCCACCAACGTCAAGCCGCTCCGCTACGGCTTGACCCTCGAGCCCCACTTCGACTCCTTCACCTTCTCCGGTGATCTCACCATCGACCTCCAAGTCAATGCCGACTCGCAGTCCGTGACGTTGAACTCGTTGGAAATCGACATCCACTCCGCCTCCGTCAACGGCGAACCGGCGCAAGTCTCTTTCGACGAGCAAAACCAAACCGCCACGTTCGCGTTGGCCACTCCGTTGAAGCAGGGCGCCGCCGCGTCGTTGGCGCTCTCCTACACCGGTATCTTGAACGACAAGATGGCGGGTTTCTACCGCTCGTCGTATGTGGGCGAGGATGGCACCACGCAGTACCTTGCCACGACGCAGATGGAGCCCACGGACTGTCGGCGCGCGTTCCCGTCGTTTGACGAGCCCGCGTTGAAGGCGGTGTTTGACATTGCGTTGGTTTCCGACGCCAAGTTGGTGCACCTCTCCAACATGGACGAGAAGGCGGTGGAGACGGTGGCCGGCGGCAAGAAGAAGACCGTGTTCCACTCCACGCCATTGATGTCCACGTACTTGGTGGCGTTCATCGTGGGCGACTTGCGCGCGGTGGAAAACACCTCCTACACCAAGCCCATCAAGGTGTGGGCCACGCCGGGCCAGGAGCACCTTGGCCAGTACTCCGCGGACATTGCGGCCAAGACGTTGGCGTTCTTCGACGAGAAGTTCGACATCCCTTACCCGCTCCCCAAGATGGACATGGTGGCGATCCACGACTTCTCTGCCGGTGCCATGGAGAACTTCGGCTTGGTCACCTACCGTACGGTGGACCTCCTCTTGGACCCGGCCAACACCAACATCGACACCATGCAGCGCGTGACCGAGGTGGTGATGCACGAGTTGGCCCACCAGTGGTTCGGCAACTTGGTCACCATGGACTTCTGGGACGGCTTATGGCTCAACGAGGGCTTTGCCACCTGGATGTCGTGGTACGCGTGCGACGCGTTGTACCCCGACTGGAAGGTGTGGGAGTCGTACGTGCTGGACTCGCTCCAGAGCGCGTTGACCTTGGATGCGCTCCGCTCGTCCCACCCGATCGAGGTGCCGGTCAAGCGCGCAGACGAGATCAACCAGATCTTCGACGCCATCTCCTACTCCAAGGGCCTGTCGTTGTTGAAGATGATCTCGCGCTGGTTGGGCGAGGAGGTGTTCATCAAGGGCGTGTCCAACTACTTGAAGAAGCACATGTGGGGCAACACCCAGACGTCCGACTTGTGGGCCGCGTTGGCTGACGCCAGCGGCAAGGACGTGATCAAAGTCATGGACATCTGGACCAAGAACATCGGCTTCCCCGTGGTGTCGGTGCGCGAGGACGGCGCCACCTTGACCTTGACCCAGAACCGCTTCCTTGCTACTGCAGACGTCGCCCCGGAAGAAGACACGGTGTTGTACCCGGTGTTCTTGGGCTTGAAGACCTCGGCCGGCATCGACGAGTCCTTGGTGTTGGACACGCGCTCGACCACCATCACCTTGGCCACGGACGACGACTTCTACAAGATCAACGGCGACCTGGCCGGCATCTACCGCACCGCGTACTCGCCGGCGCGCTGGACCAAGTTGGGCGAGGCGGGCGTGGCCGGCAAGTTGTCGGTGGAGGACCGCGTGGGTTTGGTGTCGGACGCGGGCTCGTTGGCGTCATCGGGCTTCATCGGCTCCACCGACCTCTTGAACTTGGTCAAGGTGTGGTCCGGCGAACCCAACTACGTGGTGTGGTCCGCGGCGTTGGGCAGCATCGCCAAGCTCAAGGCCGCGTTGTTGTTTGAGGACCCGGCCGTGCTCAAGGCGGTCAACGCGTTCATCATCGACTTGATTTCCGCCAAGATCAACGAGATTGGCTACGACTTCTCCGCGGCCGATTCGTTCGCAGACCAGCAGTTGAAGTCGTTGTTGTTTGCCTTTGCCGCGGGCGCGGGCCAGGCCGATGTGGTGGCGTTTGCCCACGACGCGTTCGCCAGGTTTGTCGCCGGCGACCTGGCCGCGGTCAACCCCAACTTGAGAGCGGCCATCTTCAACTCCGTGGCCAGATCCGGCTCGGCGGAGACCTTTGACCAGCTCTACCACATCTACACCAACCCGGCGTCCGTGGAGGAGAAGCTTGCGGCGTTGAGAGCGCTTGGCCGCTTCGAGGACCCCGCTCTTCTCGACAAGACCGCGGCGTTGTTGTTGCAGACCGACATCATCAAGCCGCAGGACATCTACATGCCAATGCAAGGCATGAGAGCCCACCGCACCGGTGTGGAAAAGTTGTGGCTGTGGGCCTCCACCAACTGGGACAGCATCTACGAGTTGTTGCCTCCGGGATTGTCGATGTTGGGCCTGGTGGTGACCATCTCCACTTCGGGCTTCACCACGCAAGACCAAAAGGCGGAGGTGGAGAAGTTCTTTGCCGACAAAAACACCAAGGGCTACGATCAGGGTTTGGCCCAGTCGTTGGATATGATCACCGCCAAGTACAACTGGGCCTCGCGTGATGCCACTTCTGTGGCCGACTGGCTCAACACCAACGGTTACACCAAGTGACTGCAATGTAAGCTTTAATTTGCGTGGATGATGTAGCCGAACGATACCGGAATACATAAGTCTAGTTAATGTTTATTGTGTTTTCTCCCTACTCGAGGTCCATTTTCCGTAAACCGCAAGGGATATCTCCTCACCTGGTGGTTCTCGGAATACATGTCTATTTATCGTTAATTGTGTTTTCTTCCTACACAACGTCCACTTCCATTTCCATAAACCGCCAATGTATGTCTCGACTCACTTGGAGGTTCTCGGAATGCGGATCATTGGCTGGAACATAAAGCAAGTCGGCTTCTCCGGTAAGTTTGAAGCCACATCGCTCATAGTAAGGTACCAACAAATGTTCTTTTATCACCACAACCCGCAAAATCACCTTTGGACACTTTTCCAATGCAAGGTAAGGACAGTGGGAATCGCTGAGTAACACTTCGTTAGCATACTTGAGTAGCTGGCTTCCCATTCGAGAGAGAAAAGAAGTGACCGCAGTCAATTCGTACACTCGTGTCGGGCCCCTTGCACTATGAAACTTGTACCCAGTTGAAGCCAAGATTCGGTCCAACATATCGTCTTCCAAGTCAATACCGACTTCAGGGACGGTTATTTTCACGTTAGTAGTGGGAGTCAATTCATCGAAGTAGGAAAGGTACTCTCTGGGAATGTCGCTGTTCTGACTTCCCGACAACGGCCACACGTTTGGATCAAACTCTCTTTTCCACCCGGTTTCACGTTCAACGCGAGCGAAAAGCTCCTTCGAGCCAAGAAGTAACATAATAAATGCCTCTTTCTTCTCTAGACCCAAGCATATCCGCAACCTCGCTGGATCATCCACTCTTTTGGTTTGGACAATGCCAAATCGGGCCATGGGTTTGGAGTATGACTTGTTGAGCATGTGACTCAAAGCGTCAAATGTTTTTGCACTTCCTGGTGCATTGAGCCACTCATCTGTGAGTATCACTAGCTCATACATGATGGAAACCTGTGTGGTGCTGGGGAAAGCGGTGGTTTATCAAACGGCAATAACTAAACATGCACGCGGTAGTGTACTGCAGCAACGATGCGTCACGGATGGAACCAGATATCTGAACGACCCGTTATACCGTGGGATTGAAGGAATTCGGCCAACCGCAATCTTCAATCCTCAATTCCAAGCTCCAATCTCCAATTCCGATCTCCATTCAAGTATTTGCTTCAAAATTCTATTTGAGGCTGTCAGCCGATTCCAGGATTTGCGTACATCTCGATTTACACTTCCATGCGTCTAAATGCATGAAGATGTCGCTGAGTGGAAATGGTGGTGTATTTTCCTAATGTATTTTTCTTTTTATTTCGTTATGCTAGTGCTAGTTCTGTGCGGGGAGGTCGATGCCAAGGCGCATGTACCGCAAGACCAACACGAATTGGTTCTGCTCAAACGCAAAGTTCTGTCTAAACTTCTGAATATGCTTCCAGCGTTTGGTGTTGATAGATTTGGGGTCCCGTCTGATTCTGTCCCACAAGTGGTATCCACCTAAAGACGCCATCGTACCCTTTCTTGTCAATGCCAAATCATATTTGTCCAGAATGGTCTCAATACCGCTGGACTCTTGTAAGTGCTGGGCCCAAAGAATGATGTGCCCAATGTAGGAAAAGACAGTGTAGTCAAAGTTGTTGGTGTGAGCCTCCTTCTTGGACACGGTGAGTTTCGTCCCAGTATGGTCGAGAGACAACTCATTGTAGTTTGCAAGCCATTCCACCATATGTGGATGCTTCGAGGACATTGCGTTGAATCCAGCAGATTCTTGAAGTGCGACGTTCACGCAGAGCTCGACAAAGATAACCCGTTTCTTGGAATCTTTGAAAAGGCCATCATACTCCTTCTGCGTAAAAGAAAGCACATTCTTGCATGTCTTGGATAAGTTGTTCACAGAATGGAGGGTTTTAATCTTCACGTCCGTTGGCTTCATGCGAAGAATCTGCAGATGCGAAAGACCAATGATCGTGGTGATGGGATGGATTTCTGGAAGATTTGAAACCGAAGTAGCAGCGGACAGTGATCTAATCTTTCCGAATGGTGACTCCAGAACAGGATTCTTTTCAGTTTGGGGTTTTGAAGCTGATTCTGGTTGAGGAGATTTTGGGTCCTTTGGCGTTTCCACTTTTTGGGAAGAAGTTTCGGTTTCTGTTTCGACATCGTCTCCGTCCACGGCTTTTTCGGCCTTGGTCTTCTTGTTCTTCTTCTTTCTTCTGTTTTTCTTCGACTTGCTGGGTTTTTCCTCTTCTCCGTGGGCTTCTTCTTGATGTTCGGAGTCTGTTTCTTCTCCAGCTTCCTCCTTTAATTCCTCAGTAGCTCCGTTGAGTTCTTCCTTGGTTTCTTCCTTAGGTTCCTCCTTGGTTTCTTCCTTGGTTTCTTCCTTGGTTTCTTCCTTGGTTTCTTCCTTGGTTTCTTCCTTGGTTTCTTCCTTGGTTTCTTCCTTAGGTTCCTCCTTAGGTTCCTCCTTGGTTTCTTCCTTAGGTTCCTCCTTGGTTTCCTCCTTGGTTTCTTCCTTAGGTTCCTCCTTGGTTTCTTCCTTAGGTTCCTCCTTGGTTTCCTCCTTGGTTTCTTCCTTGGTTTCTTCCTTGGTTTCTTCCTTAGGTTCCTCCTTAGGTTCGTCCTTGGTTTCTTCCTTGGTTTCTTCCTTGGTTTCTTCCTTAGGTTCCTCCTTAGGTTCCTCCTTGGTTTCTTCCTTGGTTTCTTCCTTGGGTTCCTCCTTAGGTTCCTCCTTGGTTTCTTCCTTGTTATCAGCATCTTCAGGGATACTCAAAACACCCGAGTCTTCTAATTCTGGCAGTGATCCAGATATCTTTTCCTCTTGCTTCTTCTTCTTCTTCTTATTTTTCTTCTTCTTCTTTGGTTTTTCAGCTTGGGTTACTTCGACCGACTCCATCTGTTGGGTCACAGTAGCTTCCATCTCGACTAATTTTACTTCCTCCGTGACTTCCTCGATGACTTCCTCCTCGTCCTCATCGCTGGAGAAGACGATCTCGTCAATGTCACCTGTGATTTCCTTCTTTTTCACATTGACCGGAGATTTACGTTTCTTTCCGCTCTTTTGGGAGCTTTTGGCGACAGAAACCTTTGGAATATCAACAACTGGTTTGGTTTCACTCACAGTTTCTCCATCGGCAGACGAATCAAGTAAATACAGCAAGTCATTTTCAAACTTGACGTCTGTCTCGGACTTTCCGGTTTGTAATTCCTGGTAATCGTATGATTCCACCTCAAACTTTGCCGAGTCCTCGGTTGTTTCCAATGAGCTCAAGTCAATTTTTGGAGCTGCATTTTTCTTCCTCTTTGTCTGGCCCATTTTGGGTGTAACGTCACGAAGGTGTTTCTGGGTTGGAGGATACAAAATACACGTGACCTCACGGGAAATTTTTCCAACGGAAATTCCGAATTGTTTGTTTATGGGAAAAACGGGGCAGACCCTACAGTGGCAGCAGCGAATTTGAATGCTTCAAATCGTTTTCATGATTTTGAATATATATCGTAAATATTTTTCATTGTGAATTTATAAAAAATGTGCTTTTGGGATCATCCTTCAGTCTTTGCAGTGCACGACATCGGACTTAGAAAGAAGCAACAAAAGATTCGGTGGCAACTCTCAAAGATTCCAACTCGTCCTTGGTCAATTCACCCTTGGTTCTAATAGCCTCGATGATCTCTGGTTGGTTGGCCTTCAAAGAAGACATGAAAGACTCCTCAAACTCACCAATTCTGGAGAGCTCGACCTCATCCAAGAAACCGTTGACACCAGCGTAAATAACTGGGACTTGCTCCTCGGCAGCCAATGGAGAGTATTGCTTTTGCTTCAACAATTGGGTCAATCTCTCACCTCTAGCCAAGGTTTGCTTGGTAGAAGCGTCCAAGTCGGAACCGAATTGGGCGAAAGCAGCGACTTCTCTGTATTGAGCCAAGAACAATTTCAAAGAACCAGCAACTTGTTTCATGGCCTTAACTTGAGCAGCAGAACCGACACGGGAGACGGACAAACCGACGTTAATAGCTGGTCTGATACCCTTGTAGAACAACTCAGCCTCCAAGAAAATTTGACCATCAGTAATGGAAATGACGTTGGTTGGAATGTAAGCAGACACATCACCACCTTGGGTTTCAATGACTGGCAAAGCAGTCAAAGAACCAGCACCGTTGGCCTCGGACATCTTAGCGGCTCTCTCCAACAAACGGGAGTGCAAGTAGAAAACATCACCTGGGTAAGCCTCTCTTCCTGGTGGACGTCTCAACAACAAAGACAATTGACGGTAAGCAACAGCTTGCTTGGACAAGTCATCGTAGACAATCAAAGCGTGTCTACCGTTGTCTCTGAACCACTCACCGATAGCACAGGCGGTGAAAGGAGCCAAGTATTGCAATGGAGCGGCCTCAGAAGCAGTGGCGGCAACAATGATGGAGTACTTCATGGCATCGTTTTGCTCCAAGGTTTGCACCAATTGGGCAACGGTGGATCTCTTTTGACCAACGGCAACGTAGACACAGTACAACTTCTTAGACTCGTCAGTACCGTCGTTCCATCTCTTTTGGTTCAAGATGGTGTCAATGGCGACGGCGGTCTTACCGGTTTGTCTGTCACCAATGATCAACTCTCTTTGACCTCTACCGACTGGCACCAAAGCGTCAACGGACTTAAGACCGGTTTGCATTGGCTCGTGGACGGATCTTCTTGGCAAGATACCTGGGGCCTTAGACTCGGCCTTGGAGGTAGCGGAAGCGTTCAATGGTCCCTTACCGTCGATTGGGTTACCCAAACCGTCGACAACACGGCCCAACAACTCAGGACCGACTGGAACCTCGACAATCTTACCGGTTCTCTTGACTGGGTCAGACTCCTTGACGGAAGCATCAGAACCGAACAACACAATACCGACTTGGCCGGCCTCCAAGTTCAAGGCCATACCCTTGACACCGGAAGAGAACTCAACCAACTCACCGGCTTGGACGTTGTTCAAACCGAAAACACGGGCGATACCGTCACCAACAGACAAAACTCTACCGGTTTCGTTCAAGTTGGACTCCTCGGAGACACCTCTGATTCTCTCCTCCAAGATGGAAGAAACTTCAGTTGGAGCAGCCTTGGCAGAAGCGTAACGGACAGCAGTGAAAGCTGGACGAGCCTGTGATGTTAGTACGGGGTCTGGGGCGGTGCCACCTGCGGAATTGCCATGGGGTGAACGTGGAATTGCCGGGTTGGGCGAAATTTGTAAAAAATTTTCCCGTGGGCGTCAAGCCGCCACAAACGGGCCCAATTCGACGCCGACGCGGAGGGAGGCCCATTGGAGATACCATTAAGGCATCACATGCCGAATTGGCGTGATTGGCGCCTCGGGAACATTGGATCCAAACCCATGGAACATGCAAAAGCGGGAGGGAAAACACCGGGAAAAAAAGGCCAAGGTACATACGATACGCATTCTAGAGACGGTAGCCGCGCGGGCGGCGGTGCGTAAGACAGAACGAGCTGACAACATGGCGACTTATTTAGAGCTTTGTGAAAAAGTCAGGTGAAGAAAGAAAAAGAGAAGGTAGGAAATTTGCCCTAGTATATATTTCGGTGAGTGAGCGGAGCGCGAAAATTCAACCATAATCGGCCGGAGAATACCTGCCACAGGCGCTTCTGATTGGCCCGCGCGCCCGTGGTTCTCACACGTTTCGCTTGTGTGCACGCCTCCAACCAGAACTCGACCTGTGGTTGTGTGCAGGCGGGTGGTCTGGGACGTTTTGCCGGCAGGGCCATTGGCGGTGAGGGCGAGACCATTGGGGCGGGGTTGGAGTAGTGATGTGACGATGTTGCTTGGATGGTTTGGTTGGGCGCAATCCGGCATTTTTTCTTGGCTTGGGGAGGGGGAGAAGAACGGTGGAAGGCGGAAACCCGTACACCCGGGACTCGGTTGGGTTGGCCGTATTGAATTAGTGCGGTGAGTCTGGGGTAGATTGCACTTGATTTGCTGGTTTTGATTAGCGGAGCTTTATGTGGGTGGTTTGGGTGGAGCGTTTGTGAATGTGAGATTGTACGGTATTGATGTACGGTATTAGGCTATGGTATTAGGTTATGGTATTACGGCACGGTATTATGGTACGGTATTACGGCACGGTATTAGGGTACGGTATTACGGTATGGTATTTAGGTTTCTGGTATTTGGGGTGGTGGGGTTTAAGTTTTATTTTTTCTGGTTTTCTGTTGTTTCATGGCGGATATACGTAATTAGCTTTCGGTGCTTTGACGAAAATTGGCGTGGCTTTTGTTCGCTTGGGTTTTCCTTATGAAGGGTTAATCGGTTTTTGCTATGTTCTTTGGATAGGATCGTAGGCCGGTTTGTGGTTCTGGTGGTTATCTGTATAATAGCGTTTCTGACTCTAACTGCGACATTTGCGTTTCAATTGGGATTCCTTTAAATCTTGCGCCTTATTCAACGCCACCGAATTGTGATCTATTGTATTTATTTTCGTTTATCAGTTTTATCCGTTGTTGGGCACCCTAGGGAAAAATTGCGAAACCACAAATGTTGATGCATGGAAGTCTTGTTCCGATCTGCAGCTTCAATCCCATATTCACTATTCCTCTAGTCTCTCTTATATATCCCTCTTCTCTTTATTATTCTATTCCTCTACTCCTCTATTCACCTTTTGTTCTACATCAATTTCTTTCCCTCCATCACCTTGATCTTCTGGCTGCGCGATTCACCCACTTACACTCCCAAACCGCCGCACGCCAGTACAGAGCCATTCTCACAGAATTCGGCGTTCCCATTTTTGTCTACTGCTCTCTATTTCTTCTCCACATTTCCCTACTTTTCCCTACTTTTCCCCTTGTAGCTATTTCCGGGCGATTTCTCCACGTTTCTCTCCACTCCAACCCACCATGCCCTGTGTGCACACCGCGCTCTGGTGAAGAAAAAAAAATGTCATTACTTCCGATTCCAACCGCCATGTTCACCCGAGCCAGTACCGTGACACGTGGGCTCCGCTGTTACTCCAGTGCCCCCAGCCAAAGTGGCGCACTGTTTTTGTCTGATTTGATGCAAAGAATCGACACCATCAACGCCAGAACGTTGAAGTTGAACGAGACCAAGGCAGACCAACAAAAATCCCTGAAAACGCCCAAGCAGACGCAAAAGGCACAAAAGGCCCAGAGACAGGCCCAGAGACAGGCCCAGGTCAAGGTTCCCAAGCCAAGTACGTTCGAAGGCACTAAGATCGCCGTCAAAGACCACCCTTTGAGCAGAAACACATTCAAGTTGATGGACGAGTCGAACTTCAAGCCCAGAAACGCCCGCAACCCCGAATCGCGCAACGCTGGCGCCAGACAGAAGCAAACGCCGCAGACCCGGACCCAGGCGCCCAGAAAGACGCCGCAGGGGGCCAGAAAGCGTGCGGCGGCCAAAAGTCCCGTGGAGGGCCCTATTGTCAGCAAGGAGTTGGTGGCGGGCGGCTTGAAGCCTTCCATCACCGGCGAGACGTTTTTCTACGGCAAGCCCACCACGTTGACCACGTGCACCACGTCGCGCGTGGCAGCAGTGGCCAAGGAATCGTTGCTTGAGTCCAAGTATCCCTACAAGTTGCCCAAGTCAATCATAGACAAGTTGGACGGGTCTTTCACCGGCAACAAGTTCCTCTTGCAGAAGGAGTACACGTTGGAGGTGGATGTGGCCCGGTTTGGAGACAGAATCAGAAAGGTGGTCAAGGGAGAAGTGGAGCAGGTAGAGTTGGGCAAGAAGCCGGTGGCTTCGTCGGTATTCACCGCGGCGCAATTGATGCAAAACGGTGATTTGGATTTGGCCCAGAAGCAGACCATCTACGATGTCGCATCGGGCTTGAAGTCTGCCAAGCTGTTGGTGGAGAACGCGGCGTGGAACAAGTAGTGCATGTACATAGAATATTTCGTTGAGCAGGCGATGTAGGGAGGAAGGGAAGGGAAGGGAAGAAGAAAGGGGAAGAAGAAAGGGGAAAAGAAAAGGTCACAAAATGTGAGTGGCGAGGAGCGTAGTATATTTACACCGGGTCATCTATTCAAAACAGAGGTATAGATGATTCAAAAGTACGATTCTCAAAACGATCCTTCAAAAAGCTCTCCGGAGACTTTTCTGGACTGGCTATGTTGGCCAGGCCCGTCGTTAACTCGGGACCCGAGGCAATTATTTCTCCGAAACTTCTAAAATCCAAAATTGTTTACATATCGTGTATGATCCAATTCCTTTTCGGAATCAGATTCCGCGTTGTCCAGATTCGTGCCTGAAGATCAACGGATCTTGGTATCCGGGCACGCAGACTCCATCTCCTTTCGTTGTAATTTCTTACTATCGTCGGGAATACTTCAACCCATTGTATGTATAGTCCCTGGTTTGTTACTGACCTGTGGTGTTCCTTCAACCTTCTGAAATTGGTACTGCATGTTCGTGCTACGTTGTGGGACCAGCCACCAAGTGATGGCTCCAGATTGTAGAAGCGATCTCTCCAATAAAAGAAACACTAGGATCGCCCAGACAAAATTCCGTTCTGTAGCTTTCGTATTGCCTAATTTGGCCTAGAGAAAGTGCCAATCCATCGTGTTTCGAACCAGGCAATAACACGAGCCAGAGAAAGAAAACAGCCCAAAACAGAGACGAAGAAATAGACGAAAAAAGACTAAAACACAACGAAATAAGAGACCAAAACAGACGAAAACAGAGACTCCGTTTTCCTTGTCCGCAGTACTTCATAGGACTACAGACACGCGCCTGCCGCAACTCAACAGACGAATTCCAGAAAATTACTAAGTTTTACTAAACTGTATGGATCGCACTCCGACCCGCGGATTCACTCCAACACACCGGCGGAACTGCCCGCCGGCCGTAGCAACAGAATCAACCAAATTCAAAAATAAAATCCCAAACACTGGTCATCGGAATTTCATATACCGTAGCGTCACCTCCCGCCGAAACCAACTGCCACCGAAACCAACTTCCCAACGCATCCGTACCACTCGGCCGATGCGGTGATCGCAATTATGCACCAATGTCGTATGCGCTCAGACAGGCAAATGCAAGTCTGCATCAGGGCCAAAACCGGCCAGACGTGTTCTTGGCAGGACGCGTCGGGTGCTACGTGTTTGTGTTATCATGCAATATATTCATTAAGTACCAACATTACCAAAACCTTCCCATTGGACTCGGAAGAGTCGATTGCTCCCGCTTAGATTTTGTTGAATAGCGATCTGGTGCTGGGGTGGCCCTTGGTGTAGACCGAGTTACCCTGGGTCTCCTTGTACGATAACAAGAACGGAACCGTTGTGGAAACCGCCAAGTAGCTGAGGGTCAAAAGCGAGGTTTTAGTGGTGAGACTGGCGTACATGGTGAGAATGTCAGAAGGTGAGTGGTAGACGGAGACGGCGAGACAACGCGGAGGAAGTTGTTATTAGTGGGGTAGCAAGATGGTCACAGACCTTTTGGGTTCGTTTTTCGATGATGGGAAGTTCCCCCGGCGAGGTGCGGTTCCTTATATACTGCTCGCAGACAAAGTGGTGCCATAATGTCAGGTGTCGCTGGGTGCGTGCAGTCCGATTTCGCAGCCACAGAACCCATTGCATTGTCTGCAGGCTGGGTATAAGGTGATTTCCCGTCAGGGAAAAAAACCGCCATGGGCCCCCTGCAATTGCGGGGCCCATGTTGGGGCAGCAAAACGCGCAAAAAGTGCCGCGGGCACATTTCGATGCGGCGGTGGGCGGAAATCTGTCCTCCCCCTTGCAATGGGACGAGGCCCGAGGCTCGGCGTGTTACAGCATAAACACAACACCGCGTCTGTGTGCAGGAGGGGTGTGGATGCATCGCGCGCAACCACAGTCGTACCGGTCGCATTCTGTGTATATAACCCTGTGGCATGTTAGTATTGCTGCACCTTCGCATACGAGGGGGGTCGCAATCTCCGGTTGACGGTCTGGACGATCCACACAGGCAAGAGACTCACGGCAAGTGCAAGCGACGTCTGCCAGTAGAACGCGAAGCTGGCGAGGTACGCCATGTCGAAGTAGTCGCCCAAAAACGGAATCAGCCCAATGTAGATCATCACCGTAACCACAATGGTGCTGACCATGGTCTTGGTCCAGGTGTTGATGGTCAACGCCACCATGATCAACTCGTTGAACACGAGCGCGCTGAAGGAGATGGTCACCATGGCCAAGAACGACTCCTGCTGGAGCGACTGGAACCGCTGCGCGAGCAACTGGATCACACTGCCCTGGAACAACGAGATGGCCACCCACATGAAAAACGTCTTGTACGAGAGCGACTTGCCCAACGTGAGCTCCTTGTAGAGTTCCGGGTACAACTTGGTGAGCGCCTCGTCAATGTCCGTGTCCAACGTCAACGAGAACACCGGCGCCATGGTGTAAAGCGTGCTGTAGCCCACCATCAACCACCCCTGGTACAACGCCAACGGCTCGAACCGCGACGAGATGGAGTAGATGGCCTGCGCCACCGACATGATCAAGCCACGGTGGATCACAAACTGGCCCAACTTGGCCGACCGCTTGTACGAGTTGCGCCCGTGCCAGAGCAAAAGCTTCAGGAGGTAGTGGAACTGGTCGATGCTGAAGTCCGCCGCGAGCGACGCCTGCTTGCCCTCCTTGCCCACGATGCCCACGCCCACGTCTGCACACTGGATCATGCTCACGTCGTTTCCGCCGTCGCCAATGCAGCACACGCGTTTGCCGGTGGCACCCTTGATAGCTAGCGCAATGTCGGCCTTTTGCTGCGGCGTGCAGCGGCACGCAATCACCGCCGGTAACCGGATGGCCACGTTCAAGAACTCGCGCGGGAAATGCTTCATGTACACCGCCAACGACTCGCCGTCGATCAAGAGGCACGAGTTGGTGTTGACCGAGAGCTGGTCCAACTGCGCCAACGCCGCGTCCGGGTGCGCCACCTTGGTCACCTCGTGGATGTACTGGCCGCGCGAGACCAACTTGGCGGAGATGGCCACGCACTTGGCCGTCTCCACCTTGTCGCCCGTCAACATCCAGATCTTGACCCCGGCGTTGCGCAACAACTCGATGGACGACTTGACGTCGTGCTGCAACTTGTCCTCCACGCCCGTCAACCCGAGCAACTCCACGTCGTTCTCGAGGTACTGCGAGATGGTGCGCTGCATCGCGGCCTCGCGGCCGTGCATGAGCAACGCGCTGGCGTCGTAGTCCTTGGCGAAATCGTGGACGAGCGTGGCGTTCAAGCGCTTGCGCCCAATCACAAGCGTGCGCAAGCCCTCGCGCGCCATGTTGCCGGTTTCCTCCTCGAGCCAGTCGTTGGAGCTGACGATCTTGGCCATCACGGCATCGGCGCCCTTCTGCATGAACCAGCACTCGGCGGTGTGTGTGTCGCGCACCACTATGCCCATGCGCTTGGTGTCGGAGTTGAACGGGAAGTTGTACAACACCTCGTAGTGCAACTGCTGGTTGGACGCCACGTGGATGAGCGTGATGGATGTGCGGTCGCGCTTGTAGAGCCGGAGCCCCACGGTCTCGCAGAACTTGACTATGGCGATTTCATCCGGGGACGCGGCCTGGTACAGCACCACGCCGTCCTCCTCCGTCGGCGTTACGTTGTGGCAGAGCGCGAGCACGAGACAGAAGTCGCCCACGCGGGCGCGGAGGTCGCGGCGTTTGGCCGAACCCAGCGCGTGGTCTGCGAGGAAGTGGTGGCGCACGTAGTCGGCCACGATGTCGATGGTGTCGCCGGCGTAGCACACGGAGCCCAAGTGGAGTTTCTTCATCTCCATGTCGTTCTGGGTCAAGGTGCCGGTTTTGTCGGAGAGCAAGTACTCGATGCGGCCCAAGTCCTCGGGGATGGTGGAGGTGCGCACGATGGTGTTGGGAATGGTGGGGTCGTGGTGGATCTGCGACGCGTACACCGACTTGGCCAAGTCGAGGTTGACGCGGAGCGACACCGGGATGATGGTGGAGAACAAAATCAAGAACCGGAGAATGTCAAGGTACCACGAGTCCTTCAACGGGAAGCCGTGGGCGAGCACCAACGCCACCGACAACACGAACACGGTGACGCACAAGATCTTCGACAAGTTGTTGATCTCGAGCTCCAACAACCCGGTCTTGACCCCCAGCATGGCGGTGTTCAAGCGCAGGCGCGTTTCCGCGCCCGTGTACACCACGATGCCGACGGCGGTGCCGGAAGCCAACACCGTGTTGGCCCACAACGTCTGGTCCACGGTGAGCGGCACGGTTTTGGAGTTGGCCGAGGTCTGATGGTAGATCAACTTGCCGTCGAACGTGTGGATGGACTTGGTGGGGCTGGCCACGATAAGCAGGATGTGGTTGACGAGGCGGTAGACGTCGGCGAGCGGCTGGGTCACGTTGCACGCGATGCGGAGCTTCCAGTCGGTCTCGCCGTCCAACTGGTCGGTCTTGATGAACGCCTCGCCGTTTTCGTCCGAGGACTGGAGGAGCACCATGTCCGCGGGGATGCGCGTGTCCTTGTGCAAGCGCACGAGGTCGCCCACCTTGAGGTTTTTCGCGGGCACGAGCGCCACGTCCGGAGTGAGCGGCAGGTGGCGGTTGAGCACCTCGTACTGCTCGCTGTTCTGCTCCATGTCCCGCTTGCGCCGCGCAATGTCGTCGCCCGCCTCTTTGGTCATGGTCACGGTGAGCACGAACGCCAACGGCACGATGTACGACAGGAGGTAGCCGATGCGCAACTGCGGGATGATCTGCGACAACGCCACCAACAAGAAGTACAAGTTGAAGAAGAACTTGAACTGCTCGTACAAGATCACCGGGAGGAACAGCACCGGGTTGTACTTGGCGTTGGAGATGGCGTTGGTCACAAACGCCCTGTTGGAGTTGTTGCGCGGCGACACGTACCGCTCCGTGCCCAACTCGCCCGCGTCCGGCGCGTCGCCCGCCCGCCGCTGCAACTCGCGGTTGATTTCGCCCCGCAACACCTTGAACAACCCCACGGTGCTTCCTGCCCACCGCCGGAGCCGCGCGGCGGCGGTCTGGGGCGGTGATGTGGACTCGGCAAACGCCGCCGTGCTGCCGCTGTACCGCATGAGCGGGCGGCTGTCGCTGTCGTCGGCAAAAACGTCATTTTCGTCGTTGGTGTCCAACGCCGCCAACGGAATGGCCGCGGAGCCGACGGAGCTGTGGCGCAGCGGCGGGAACGTGGACGACGCGGACCGTAGCGCGCGGTCGAGCGAATAGTCAAAGTCGTCGAACGAGTCGTTGCCCGTGTTCCACGTTGACATGATGGAGTAGGAGAATGGTGATTCGCGGTTGAGGAGTGCACCTGCCGCGAAGGTGAGGTTAGGTGGGTGGGTTGGAGGAAGGTGGAAGTTGGAAGTTGAACGGAACTTGAACAGAAGTTGGAAGCTGGAGGGAAGTTGGAAGCTGGAGGGAAGCTGGAGGGAAGTTGGAGGGAAGCTGGAGTTGATGGATTTGGGATTTGGAGATGCATTTTTCCCTAGACAATGGGTGGGGTGGGAACGTGGAATGGGAAGGTGCAGGACAGATAGTCGAGTATGGTCAGACAGCGGTGATCAAGTCTGATCAGGTCACACATCGGCGATCAAGTCTGATCGGGTCAGATCTAGTTCTTTCGGATGTGGTTTGGGAGTGTGGATAATCTCTGTTGTATGTGGTGTTAT
Organism: Clavispora fructus; assembly: GCA_003707795.2. Lineage (NCBI taxonomy): Eukaryota > Fungi > Ascomycota > Pichiomycetes > Serinales > Metschnikowiaceae > Clavispora > Clavispora fructus. The sequence goes on from PPLK02000014.1 coordinate 199,943, forward strand.
GGACCTCACCGGAGTTTCCTGGCACCATGAGTTTCCTGGGTCCAGTGAGCGTGGTCCACAGTACTGGGAAAAGTAAGTCTCAGTGATGTCCTCATAGGATAGTATTACCTGCGGTTAGCATCGGCCATGAGTGATTTAGGATAGCATCGGCCACGAGTTATTTAGGATAGCATCGGCCACGAGTTATTTAGGATACCATGGCTACACCACGGTTCCTACATCCTCCTCATGCATCCGCGCGGAACCTGGCGACACGAATGATCAATGCGGTTGGAACCAATTGACCTAGGATGCCCGATGCGACAATGGCCTAGAGCCCGACACCACTTTCCAATGGGATTGTCCCATGGTGGTGGTGTCGGCCTGCATACGGCCCACTTGGGTGCAAAACTCCACTAGGAACTTTGACCCCAGAAGGCCAGACACGCCTTTTTATGATTTCCGCTGCACTGACGAGTCCCATGAGCCAAATTCAAACGGATTAAATTCATAAGTGTGAGAGTAGACGTTGTTTTCGTCTATTCGCGGAGCTTTTACTACCAAACTTACCATAGACACCATAGACACCATAGACACCATAGACACCATAGACACCATAGACACCATAGACATGTACACCGGACATGCACACCAGACATGCACACCAGACATGCACACCGGCCATGTCCTTGCAACTATCGCCGGTTTTCTACAGAATCGGCGGACGAAATCGATCTATTGGCGTATTTATTTACATTTATCAGCTCTCTGTTCGGGCTTGCAATTAGACAAGTGCCACCTCTTCCATTTCCACCTTCATCTCCACCTTCATCTTCATCTTCACCGAGGTCCTGTCCACATATATTCGCGATCACCAATCTATCGTTCTGCACATACTGCAGTCCCACGTATTCCCTGCACCCAACCTCCACTCCTCCACCTACTTCTACCATCTTCTACCACCACCTTCTACCACCACCAATGCTGCTCTCTCTGCTGGAGGGCGTGCAAACCGACTCGCTTCTCCTTTCTCTCGCACACGCCCAAAAAAACGCCGCGGCGTCGCTCCCGTGGAAGTGCTGGAGCTTCGTTTCGTCCGCTTTGGGCTATAACCGCTTGGAACACCACATTCTCGCCACAGAGCGCAACGACTGTGCGTTTGTGGCCAAGTACTCCCAGGTGGTGCGGCTCGACCTTTCTTCGCGCCCGGAGCTCTCGGTGGACGCGGTGTCGCTCCACGCGATCCACGCACCCCACCCACTCGTGAACTTTGCCAAGGAAGAACCACTCTCGCGTGAGTTGGTGCAAGAGGTGGAAGAATCGCCGGCCATCGTGTTTGTGCACGGCATGGGCGGCCAGATGTCGCAGTTCGAGCCGTTGATGGGCTTGCTCTCGCAGTGCCTGGAGCTCTACGCGTTGGACTTGCCTGGGTTCGGCGACTCGCGCTGGGACTTCCCGGAGGGCCACCGGTTCAGCGAAAGCGACCAGCAGGCCATTTCGGCGTCGGTGCGAGCCATGGCGTGGCTGGATTTCCGCACCGCCGCCATCGTGGCCGTGGTGGAGGAGTTTATCCGCCAGCGTATTCCGAAGGCCAAGAAAGTGCTTCTTGTGGGCCACTCCATGGGCACGCACCTCCTGATCAAGACCGTCAACGCGTTGGACCCGGGAAAAGTCGAAGGGCTCGTGCTCCTCTGTCCTCCGCCGCTTGCAGACGAAAACAGCCGCGAATGGCACTCCCCCGCCAGTTTCGGCTTGGTCAAAACCCTCCGGCACCACCCGTTTGTGGTGAACCAGTTCCGGGTGTGGGACCGTGTGGCGGGGTTGGACAGCCCCAGCGTGTTGCGCCAGCTCCCCGAAACCTCCAGCGTGTACAGTAAGGTGCGCCAGTTGCGGTGGAACATGGACGTGGACACGCGCGTGGTGTTGCGGTACATGGACGGGTTCCAGCGCGCCACCTACAAAGAGTTGGACGCGGCGGTGCGACGGTACAACGACAACGCGGCCGACCCCAACGTGTACGAGAAAACGCTTCTTCTTGGGGGTATGGAGGACCGGGTTACGCTGGTGCAGGCGGTGCACGACATCCACGCCCACCTCACGGCACACCACGGCAAGACCATCTCGCATGTGACCACGGTAAACAATGCAGGCCATTCGTTGCTTCTTGCCAAGCCCGAGTTCATCAGTGGCATCATCTTGAACCAGCTTGAGCTGAAGTTCCCGGAGCGCCTCCATCTCTCGCCCGCGTGGGTGCTCAAGTTGAAGGCGCAGATCTCCGGCGACAAGTGGGGCTTGAAAAACGAGCTCAAGTGGCTGCAGACCCAGGCGGTCTCCCACAACATTGTGCGCGGCGACAACGACACCGCGCCGCTCCTAGGCATGAAGACCTTGCGCGAGGGCGACCCGCACCATCTGCCGCAGGTGCTCGAGGCCAAATTCTACGGGCCACGCCGCGACTCGACTCTCCGAGGGAAGATGATTGCGGTGGTGGATATCTCTGCCGACATTCCGCCGTACAGCCCCCAGTCCTTTGCCCATATCCAGTACTACAAGTGTGCCACGGTGTCTAAGGTGGTGCCGGACCACAATGCGATCCGCCGCTTTATCCAGTTGGTGGACGACATACTTGTCTCTTCGCTGGAGCCGGAGCCGCTCGTGGGCATCCACTGTCACTACGGCTTCAACCGCACCGGGTTTTTGATCTGCTGCTACTTGGTGGAGAAGCGCGGATGGACCGTGCGCGAGGCGGTGGAGGGCTTCAGGGCAGCGAAGCCGCCGGGAATCAAGCATCCGCACTTTGTTGATGCACTTTACGTGCGGTATGAGCTGTGACTGGGAGTCCATCCCAGGAGCGAGCCGATCTGGAGGCGGGGTACCTAATGCTGCAGTGAGGATCTAGAAGTATCTCGACCGATGAAGAAGAGGTTCTGGAACGGCTGGCGCATATGTGGCTATTGCGTCGGCGGGTTTAGTGTAATATAGGATTCTTCTGTGGAGTAGACGACCCTTTCTCGGAAACTGGACCAGGAAACTCGTCATCCACCTGGTGGTCCGTTTAAGATTCCTAGAACCAGCCAACACGAACAGCACCTGATAGTCCAACATTAGTGCAGTAATTTGCATTTCCAGAAACACTGGATAACTCAAATACGCGCGGCACGTCGGCCCTTCGAAACTCGGCCAACACTCTTTTCCTTTGGCAAGGCTGCTCGATGCGGGTTGGTATTGTTTCTCGCACGGATCTGCCGGCCGATTCTGCTCTTCGAGATTTGCCGGGCAAAATCAAAAAAAAAAATAATCACGGAATATGTGGGGAACAATGGGTGTGCATATGTTCTCACGTACTATAACAATAATACACATCCACGTTTCTTTCACCTCAACCCACGTAGCGGATTATATGAAGTTTGGTCAGTCCCTCACTGAAGGCTCGATTCCAGAATGGAAAGATCAGTACTTCAACTACAAAGAAGGCAAAAAATACATCAAGAAAGTGGCGTTTCTCCATAATCAACTAGTGGAAGATAAGACCTCCGATGTTACGCCCTTACTCGAGTCCACCGCCAACGACCACGGCACTATCCCCGACTTGTCGCTCGGCACGGGCTCTTTTCCCCATGAAACGAGCGACCAGGCGTCGTCGCGTCGCAAAGCGTCGATTTTCAATATCTCGTTGAAATCCGCCCGAAACAAGAAGGAAGAGTTTTTGATTTTGCGGTCTTCCTTCTTGCAATGGCTTTCGGCAGAGCTTTCCAAGGTCGATGGCTTTTTTATGGAAAAGGAACGCGATGTGTATGAGCGTTTCTTGGTGTTGGAAGACCAGTTCTTCCAGTTGAAAGACCACAGTGGCCGCAGAAGAGGACCATCATCGCTGGAACCCAACCCTGAAGCTACAGACGCATCTGTATCGCTCTGGACTCGCTCCGTGAGACAGTCAATACATCGGTTGGACAAATACGAGTTTCCCAGCCTCCCGTCGTCAAAGTTCATGCAAACATGGCATACCAAACGACTGCAGGATTCCCTCAGCTTGAGCAGTATTGAGGGCGCCGACGACGTGCTCTACGATCCCAATATACGGGAAAATCAAATCAGAAACGGCCAGTTGCGCGTCTCTTTCGACAATGCTGACTCGGACCTAGTTGAGAGCGATTCTGACGATGTGCATAGCTTTGGCCACGAGTCGCCAACACCAGCACAAGCACACAAATCACGGCAGCGAGATTACGTGAAAAAGAAGAGTTTTGGCGTTCCGTATTACTACGCGAAGAAGCAGCTCAAAAAGGCGTTGATTGAACACTACCGGGCGGTATCGTTGGCCAAGGCCTACAAAGAGTTGAACCGGACTGCGTTCCGCAAGATCACCAAGAAGTACGACAAGGCGCTCAACGGCCATATCTCGGAGAGTTTCATGAAGAAAGTCGACAAGAATTCCTATTTCCAGACCAGTACTGTGTTGGACACCATTGCCAGTCGAATCGAGGATTTGTTTTTGGACCATTTTGGCAATGAATCGTTCGACAGAAAGCACAGTTTGGAAAAGTTGCGCAGTGCAACCTACCACAATGCGGAATCCAGACCGCCTGTTTATTACAAGTCGGTGTTCGTTACAGGAATGCTATTGGGCGTGGGTCTCCCTCTTTTTGTGCTTGCGGTGTACAATGCCCTTGAGAAGACCTTGAGCGGCACTCTTCCGGAAGGCAAGTATTTATTGCAGATTTGGGGAGGCTTTTTCTTGATGAACTTGGCGTTTCTTTTGATGGGCATTAATTTCGTGGTGTTTGACAAATTCAAGATCAACTACAAATTCATCTTCGAATTCAACTTTGCTACGGCCTTAAACTACAAGCAGTTCTTTGTCCTTCCCAGTGTGGGCTTCGCCCTTCTTGGGCTTTTTGCGTGGTTTTCGTTCCTGAATTTCTGGCCGGATAAGTTCCCCGGACGTGACTGGCCCATCATATATCTCGGAGTGATGCTCCTCATTTTCTTCAATCCTGCAACAAAGATGTTTGGCATTAGCAGGCAATGGCTTCAAATTGCCTTGTGGAGAATCTTGTGCTCTGGATTCTACCCTGTCGAGTTTAGGGACTTCTTCTTGGGGGATATCCTCTGCTCCTTAACGTACTCGCTTGGAAACTTGGCGTTTTTCTTTTGCATTTATGGTGTTGAATGGAAACACTTTTTGGGAGGAGGAACTCCGCCATCTGCGTCGCGTTGCGGATCCGGTCACTCCAGAGCAATGGGTTTCCTTAGTGCATTGCCCTCGATTTGGCGTTTCATGCAATGTGTTCGCCGTTACATGGATTCGGGCGACGCCTTCCCCCATTTGGCGAATATGCTCAAGTATGCCATCAGTGCCACCTACTACTGCTTGCTTAGTGTTTGGCGGATTGACCGTGACCCTTCGGGAAGGGCAGCGTTCATCGTGTTTGCGTGTCTCAATTCGATCTTCTCCTCGGTGTGGGACATTGTCATGGATTGGTCTTTGGGCCAGTTTCAGTCTAAGCACTTTCTTTTGCGGGATGAGTTGTTCTACAAAGAGCCACTCTACTACTATACTGCGATGGTTGTAGATGTGATCTTGCGGTTCCAATGGATTTTCTATGCATTTTTCTCGAACCAGATCCAGCAGCTGGCCGCCACCAGTTTTTGTGTGGCTCTTGCGGAGCTTCTCCGGAGATTCATTTGGATGTTTTTCCGGATGGAGAACGAGCACTGCACCAATGTGACTTTATTCAGGGCATCGAGAGATTCCCCCTTGCCGTATCGCTTGCCGCTTAAGGTTGAGAAAGCTATAAAGAGATTGGTGGCAGCGAAATACGACGCGGAGGCCACGTCCACCGATCGCCCCACTAGTATTCACCCTGAAGGCAGAAGTTCGGCGTACAGCGCAGAATCCGGGTCTTTGAGCCGCAGACATCGCAATGACAGTATTCTGAAGCATTCCGCGACCCATTTGCACACTTTGCTGCGTCGGAAGTCTACTTTACTCAACATCTCGAACCTTTTAAATAAGGCCCATATCAAAGACTTCCAGAGAAAGAAGTACAACGTACAGGTTGACGACAGTGACGAAGAAGAGGAGGAGGAGGCAGAGGAAGAAGAGTAGAAGAGAATGGGGAAGGAAGAAAACGAAAAAGGTGAGGATGAAGAAGGTATTTATAATAAATATAGGTTTTGCCCGGCTGGTTTGTGTATACTCACTCGGACCAGATCGATCACGTGGTAATTGTCTTCATGGAACTACGGTGCGATCTCACCACTCCAAAAATTGCAAGTTCCGGGTGTTTCCGCTTATGGCTTTCCTTGTGTAAGCACTTCACTATTGTTCCCATAAAGAGGCGTTTGCCCCCAGGTGACCCATATCCCCTACTTAATGGCACAGCTCTGATTTTCTAAAAATAACGAGAGAAATTTGTGACATGAAGACAGTGTAACAGCACTAATCCCACACTACCTACCAAAAGAATACGAAAAACGACGCTCGCCGTACCAGGTTGGATGTTTCATCATCATGGAATTGGGCTTCTCTGCTCTATAATTGCAGTTTTGAACATCTTTGTTGGATGCCTCTTATATAGAGAAGAATACCGCGCTGGAATCACGGTTAACTCGGGTACAAGACGTCAAGCCATTATGACATGCACGGGAATGTGTATATTTTTTGGGGGTATCTCCCTTTTCCTCATGTTGCATGATCTTTGGCGCAACGGAAATTGATATTGACATAGATTAATTAGCAAATGCTACGCCTAATGCTAAAACAAATGGCATGAGCAATACCACTTGTTCATATTCCTCGGCAAGTAAATTCATCCTCGCCCCGATAATAGATTCCATGCCCCGTAATACTCCTTGTCTGTCTGGCTGCAACTCTATCTGCAACTCTGTCTACATATCTCTTGGTCAATTCTTCTGGTCTACATCTCTTGGTCAATTCTTGTCTTGGTCTACATCTCTTGGTAAATTCCTCTCGGTCACCTCACCTAGTCAACATATCAAGCTCTCTTTCTCTTGGCATTCTCCATGGCTTCCGACTCCGCTGGAGTAGAAACATCCGCGTGGAAGTCCTTGATTATGGAATCAACATCATCAATATTCAACTGTCTCACGTCACCCAACTTCTTGATCTTATCGGTCACCTCCTTACACTGGTCGTCGGTCAAGTGCAAGTTCAACTGGTCCACCCGAGACTTGATGGCATTCCACCCGGTCAACCGGTTGGCAAAGTGAATGTATCTCGTCAAACCAAAGTCGGAAGGACTCAAGATCTCGTATGTGGAAGGGTTGGCCAAGATGGCCTTAGCATGGATACCTGCCTTGTGGGTGAAGGCACAGAAACCGGTGATGGGGTTGTTGAACGGAATGTTCACCTGCACCGCCTCCGCCACCAAGTTCTCCAAGTCTCTCAACTTGTGCAACTTGTACTTGGACAACACGTAGTCTCTATCGGCCGTGATCATTCTCGCCATCAACGCGCCCAACGGCGTGATGCCGTTTCTCTCACCAATTCCCAAAACCGCCACGTCAACCAACTTGGCACCGGCCTCCAACGCGGTGTAGGCGTTGGCAATGGCACAGCCCGTGTCGTTGTGGAAGTGACACTCGATGTCGCACGACACCACCGACCGCAACGTTCTCACCAACTCGTAAACCTGTCTGGGGTTGGCACAGCCCACGGTGTCGGCAATACCCACTCTGTTGACGCCGATCTTGTCCACGGTCTTGTAGATGTTCAACAAGTCGACCAAGTCGGATCTGAACGAATCTTCGGACGAAAACCGGATCTCGATACCCTTGGACTTGACAAACTCAATCACCTCGATGGCCGACTGCGCAATGTACGACATGTCTTTGCCGTGCGAGTACTGTCTCAAAAACTGGGACGTTCCAATCACCACATCCACGCCGTCCACGCCGGTCTCGACCGCCACCTTGGCGTCGTCCATGTGACATCTAATGTGGGTCAAGATCTTGGCCTTCAACCCCAACTTGCAAATGGCCTCGCAGTCCTTTCTCGACTGCTCGGACGCAACGGGCGAGGTCAACTCGATGTAGTCCACGCCGAAATCGTCCAACGCCTTGGCGATCTCGATCTTCTTTTCCGTGGAAAAGAAGGCGTTGGCAAACTGCTCCCCCTCTCTCAAGGTGGACTCGATCACCTCAAACGAGTTGACGTTGGACAAGAAGTCGGCCGGGTTGGGGCCGTAGGGGTTGGCTTGGATGAGTTCGCTGGATCTGTGCAGATCTTCTGTGACTTTGGTGAATCCTTCGGGAACGGACATTGTGCTAGTAGTGGATGAAGTGATTTTTTGGCTCGCGCATTTGGGTGGAGAAGGATATATGGCCGTGACACCAGCAGGAGCGCGGATCTGGGTCGGATGGGAATTTTCGTGTGATCGGACGGATTAAGGGACCGGGTTATGGGAACGGGATAGAGGGATTGGGGCTGATTGGAGATGGTTCCCAATTTCAGACTTTGGCGGGGGGAGGTGCCCGGAGAGCCAGTCACATTGGCCGGATTGGTAAAATGTATGGGGATCCGCACCACTATGGCACAATTGCAATAGCGACAGTAAAAATCGAAAACGGGCCGAATACGGTGTTTATTTTGTCCACGAGCCATATATAGCAGTGCCGTCCGCCTAGAGCCCCGACAACGGGCCCGGGCGGTACAGTGCGTCGGGAATGAGCGCCGGCACCATTTGCTCATACTCAGTATCGTCCACGTGGGAAATGGCCCAGAGATTGGTCTTTTTGGGCAAAACGTTGGAGTGGTTGAAACGCTCGATGGCGCCACGCAACTCATGGTCGCCTTTGACCAAGTGCCGGTTGACCCGAAGCACCGGCGCGTATCGCTCGTCGTACGACACGAGGTCTAGATACCGGTGGAGCTGGGCGCGGTACGGCGGGGTTTGGTCTTTGCACGCGGCGTATTCGTCTCGTGGCGGCGGGCGGATCATGTTGTTGTAGATCTCGACGGGCGAAGCCCGGGTGAGGCGCTCGGCCGACTCAAGAAGACGGAGGGCTCTGATTTCGAGCGCCACACTTTCGTTTGGAGGGTCGGCGCGGCCGGGTGTGGGTGTGGATGTGTGTGATTGTGGTTGTCTGGGCCTGCGGCGTCTACGGCGATGAGTTGGTTCAGTGGAGGAGGAGGTCGAGGCTGGGGAAGAGGTTCCGGAAGACTGGACTCTACTGGCATTTCTTCTGCCATTTGTGGTTCCACTGGAACTCCCTCTGCCATGTCTGGAACTCCCTCTGCCACTGGACCTGCCATTTGTCCATCTCCCCAAAGACACCTCGGAACCCCTCTGTCTTGTGGTTGCGGCGCCATCCAAATGAATCCTAACTAGGCGCAGGGCCGCCTCCGAAACCGAACTGGTGCTATCCCGCACATCGGAGTCGGTTTCTTCCCAAAACTCTCGAACCGGATACGGACACCCCGGATTGGAAGGTTGAACGGGAGGCATCACCGCTATTCTGCTGGATTTGACGAGGGTGCTGGGTTTTCGAGAATATGACTGGCGAATTTAACCGGTATCAACTGGTGATGGGGAATTGGTGGGTTGGGTGGGCCAGTCGTACCCACTCGTAACCAGGTGGAATAAGAAACACCGCATGCCTAAAACGGAAGGTGGCTCATCTACTTTTGGCCGGAACAACTGCGTCCCCACGTTTTTTTACGAGCCACAAATCACGCCCCAACACAATCTACACCGCCATACGCTGGAGTCCCCACCCGGGGCCACACCCGAGACCCCGGTTCAGCTCCAGGACCGGGCCGGTGGGGGATCTCGCACGTGACCATCAACCACGTTTACCGGTCACGTGACGCGATAACATTACGTATGGCTCCCAGCCCATTGGACACCTTGGTCCCGGTACCGGACAGAGTCCGCGTTGAGTCACTGACAAAAAAAAATTAGAAAAGAAACGCCAGGCGCAATATTCTTCCCCACCATAATGAGTCTTTTCCAGAATCTCGGGGCCAAGCAGCGTCTTGTTGCCCAAGCCAGAGCATTCTCTGTTTCTGCCGCCAGATATGAAAACAACTTGAACAAATACTCTTCCATCGTCACCCAGGATATGTCGCAAGGTGCATCGCAGGCCATGTTGTACGCCACTGGCTTCACGTCCGACGACATGAACAAGGCCCAGGTGGGTGTTGGTTCCGTGTGGTGGAGCGGAAACCCGTGTAACATGCACTTGATGGAGTTGAACCACAAGTGTACTGCTTCGGTGGACAAGGCGGGGTTGAAGGGTATGCAGTTCAACTCCATTGGTGTTTCCGACGGTATCACCAACGGTACCGAGGGAATGAATTACTCGTTGCAGTCGCGTGAAATCATTGCCGACTCGTTCGAAACCTTGATCATGGCCCAGATGTACGATGCGTCCATTGCCATTCCTTCGTGTGACAAGAACATGCCCGGTGTGCTTATGGCCATGGGCAGACACAACAGACCTTCGTTGATGGTGTACGGTGGTACCATTTTGCCCGGCTCGCCCTCCTGTGGCGCCACGGCGGAAATCCCCGAGAAGATCGACATCATCTCGGCGTTCCAGTCCTACGGCCAGTTCTTGTCCAACCAAATCACCGAGGAACAGAGAATCGACGTGGTGCAACACGCGTGTCCTGGTCCTGGTGCGTGCGGCGGTATGTACACCGCCAACACCATGGCGTCCGCGGCGGAGGTGATGGGTATGACCTTGCCCTACTCCTCTTCCTCTCCGGCCGTTTCTCAGGAAAAGGCGTTGGAGTGTGCGTCGGTGGGTGAGGCGATCAAGAACTTGTTGCAGTTGGACTTGAAGCCCAAGGACATCATGACCAAGAAGTCGTTCGAGAACGCCATCACCTACATCATCGCCACTGGTGGCTCCACCAACGCGGTGTTGCACATGATCGCCATTGCGTCTTCCGTGGGCATCGAGATTACCGTGGACGACTTCCAGAGACTTTCTGATTCCACGCCATTGTTGTCGGACTTCAGACCTTCCGGTAAGTACGTCATGGCCGACTTGCTGACTGTGGGTGGTACTCCTGCGGTGATGAAGATGTTGTTGGCCGAGGGCTTGATTGACGGTGACCAGTACACCGTCACTGGTAAGACCATGAAGCAGAACTTGGAGAAGTTGCCTGGTTTGCCTAAGGGCCAAGACATCATCAGACCGTTGTCCAACCCATTGAAGCCTAGCGGTCATTTGCAGATTCTCAAGGGTACTTTGGCGCCCGGTTCCTGTGTGGCCAAGATCACCGGTAAGGAGGGCACTTACTTCAAGGGTAAGGCCCGTGTGTTCGACGAGGAGCATGCCTTCATCACTGCGTTGGAGAATGGCGAGATCAAGAAGGGTGAGAAGACCGTGTGTGTCATCAGATACGAGGGCCCCAAGGGTGGTCCAGGTATGCCCGAGATGTTGAAGCCTTCTTCTGCGTTGATGGGTTACGGTTTGGGTAAGGACGTTGCGTTGTTGACCGACGGCAGATTCTCCGGTGGTTCGCACGGTTTCTTGATTGGCCACATTGTGCCTGAAGCTGCCGAGGGTGGTCCGATTGCGTTGGTGGAAAACGGTGATGTTATTGTCATTGATGCCGAAAACAACATCATCGACTTGTTGGTGGACCAGGAGGTCTTGGCCGAGAGAAAGAAGTCGTGGAGTCCACCTGCCCCAAGATACACCAGAGGTACTTTGCGCAAGTACTCTCTCTTAGTCAGTGACGCATCCAAGGGCTGTGTTACCGATTTGTAATTGACCTTGGAGCCTGCGTGTGCTTTAGTCTAGGGTTAGACGGCACCGTTCTTTCAGTTCTATAATTACCTTGCATTTAGTCATGTCCTACGAATGGATTCGCATAATTGATATTCTTCTTACTCAGCGTAGCGGAGGTTTGTGACCGACCGGTAGATTTGTCTTTTCCTTTGATTTGATTTGATTTATCGTTTCATTACCATTTCATTTTCATTTCATTTTCATTTCATTTTCGTTTAATTTCCATTTCGTTCTTTCTCACGCCTGTACTTTCCATCAAACCTGCAATCCGTTGATAGTGGTGATCCACGTGCAGGCCGCACAAAAATTTATTCTGGTCTTCTCTACTCCATCAATGCATTCCCCCGCCAACTCCATCAGAATCATCTCGGGAAATTCCCACAGAAAGCTCTCCGAACTAATAGCCACACGCTTGGCTATTCCTGTGTCCAAAGTTGGTGCATTTCAATACAGTAACAAAGAAACTGCTGTCGCAGTGGGAGAATCGGTCAGAGATGACGATGTGTACATTATCCAGACCGGTTTCGGCGAAAACGACATCAACGATTACTTGATGGAGCTTCTCCTCTTAATCAATGCCTGTCGTGTTGGCGGCGCCAGAAGAATCACTGCGGTGATCCCCAATTTTTTCTACGCCAGACAAGACAAGAAGGATAAGTCCAGAGCCCCCATTACCGCCAAGTTGATTGCCAACTTGTTACAAACCTCCGGCTGCGACCATGTAATCACGTTAGATTTGCACGCATCGCAGATCCAGGGCTTTTTCCGCGTGCCAGTGGACAACTTGTACGCCGAGCCAAGTGCGTTGAGATTTATTGCTGAGAACTACGCTACTGATCAGTTGACCATCGTGTCACCTGATGCTGGTGGAGCAAAGAGAGTGGCGTACATTGCGGACAAATTGGACGTTCCCTTTGCTTTGATCCACAAAGAGAGACAAAAGGCGAATGAGGTTTCCAAGATGGTTTTGGTGGGTGACGTTTCCAACAAGTTGTGCTTGTTGATTGACGATATTGCTGATACCTGTGGCACGCTTTGCAAAGCAGCAGATGTTCTTTTGTCTAATGGTGCGCAAAAAGTGGTAGCTATTGTCACCCACGGCATCTTCTCTAGCAACGCCATCGAGAAATTGAACAAGTCCAATCTCGACAAGATCGTTTGCACCAACTCTTTGCCGTTGGACGAGAAGTTGGCTGCTTGTCCAAAGCTTGAACTCTTGGACATCAGTCCCACCCTCGCCGAGGCAATCAGAAGATTGCATAATGGTGAGAGTGTCTCCTACTTGTTTGACAATGTCCCAGAATAGTTCCGCTATATCCCCACCTGTACTATACACATAATTCTTTTGATTCACAGTAGTTTGACTCTGTGCTTAGTTAGTCTCCACCATGTACCATGATATACCCACATTCAAGCGGAACGGGTTCTCTTCCTTTTTATGTGCGTTCTCTTCCGTAACCTGTCGCCTTTCGATACCAGTAATCCTACCGACAAACCATTCCTCGTTACCTAAATTGGCTCTTTTGTCGATATCCAAAAAGTAATGAGGAGCGTCAATATTGAAAGCGGTCCAGGGCGTAACATACTCCCCGTCTATAGAAACAGAGCTCCGTTCAATTTGGGTGGGAAGGAAGAGAACCAAGTCTCCCTCCTCAAAATTATTCACGGCAATCTTCTTTTTTGCCGCTTCAATCAACTTTGATTTCTCAGGGCTCTTGCTTTTGATTTCCTTCGTCAATTTTTTGGCAAACCCCTCGACGTCATTAAATCTTTTAGAAATTGCTCTTAAAAAGAACATCTCGCTCACCTCCGCAACAAAGGAATCATCGCGCGATTGGAAGTGTTCATTGAACGAAATTGCTTTCAAAAATTCCGTAAATGGAGACAGCTCTCCATTTGCGTCAGAGAAGTACTGTTCAAATACCGAGATTAACGAGCTTATTTCTCGTTCATATTCATTGACGGTACTCTCTTTATCACTCTCACCCGCCGAGTGCGGCCTCATTTCCAATTGCAACTCAACGGTACCTGTCCAAGCCATGGAGTTACCAAGATCATTGATAAGATCAGATTGAACATGACGTGACCTGATGAAAGACGCTTCATTGTCGTCATTGTCTGCTTTCTTCGACTTCAATCCTTTCACTCTTTTAATCCTGAACTCCAACACGCCTGTTTCAGAATTGATTTCTTTGACCAAAAGAAGTCCCATTGACTCAAGTACAAGGCAGAATTCTTCGATGAATTTGAAGTTTCTTGTCATGAGACAAGTGACAATTAAAATCAATTCCCTCACCATATCGACGGTTTTCGCAATCGTGCCCTCAAAATGATTTTCTTTTGTTTGCATTATCTCCATCAAGTTTTCATAATCCTCGCCATTGGTCTCAAGCCTGGTTTTCAAATCATCAATTTGATTCTCAAAACTGCTTCTTTCGTTGGCAAATTCAATTTCCTTTGCTTGCATATTCGAAACCAATTCAGTTTTAAATGTTCTCAAATCGCTGAGTTCTGCAGTGAGATCAGAAATTTCCTGTGCAAGTTCTTGATTCGTGCTCGATTGATCTGTCATGTTATCATAGCTTTGACGAAGTTCTGAAACTTGATCTTTAAATTTACCTCTTTCATCATTCCACAATTTCTTCTCAGTCTCATATTCTGCCGAAACAGATTTTCTCTCTTCCTGAATGACTTCATATTTACTTTGAAGAATGTTCATCTGGTACGTTTGCTGGTCACACATTCGCTTCATCACTTGCAATTCACCAGTTTGAGACTCAATAATCTTTGTTTGAGAGTCAATAAAATCCCTATTATGAGTAATTGTATCCGCTAAGACTTTCTCATGTTCGACTTTAAGTTGCTCATTTTTTCTTTGTTCATTTTCAAGAGCTTCTTTAAGCGCGGTGATTTCATTTTGGAGATGGTCATTTGAATCTTGTAAGCGCTTATTAGTAGATGCTAATTCACCATTCTCCTTTCGGAGGCGAATATTATCCAAATACTTGTCAATAGTTGCAGAAGTGTCTAGTGGTTTGAACTTCATGCCTTTTGAGTCTGTTAGAAGTTTTGGCTTACCCTTCAAAAGCTTCGTGGGATCAGTCCCGCTTTTACCAATTTGTGGAATAAGTAGCATACTCATGTTATTATCGACGGGTATATTCTCTGGGCCTTTAATTACAGGCCAATTTGAGAGATTGGAGAATTGTTGTTGATGAAGTAAATCTTCAAGCTTTCTTATCCTGTGACGGAGATCTCTAATCAAATTTAAGTCCAGATCTTGCTCAATACCGCTTTTTTCACCCACTAAATGGGTATGAGAGAAACCAAGACTAATTTCTTTGCCTTCACCAGATGTGATTGAGCCGATATTTGATACAGTCTTGGTAATCTTCTTCAATGTTTCCGTAGAGATCATCAAGTCCTTAAAATTTTTCTCCAAAAGAGTTGCAAACTTTGTGTTATTCACAAAATGATGACTCCGGATATTTTCAATGTATGAACTGATATCATCTCTTTCAACTTCAACATCACCCAATATGGAAAATATAGAGTCCAATCTGAAATTATTGTCACCGTTGACTATAGAGAAATCGATCGAGGGAACCTGGACTCTTGCTCCGCTCTTTGAATCGAGTAAGTGAATGAAATTTCCGAATTTCTTGATCCATAATTTTTGAAACATTTTTTCATGATCAATGATACCCGTGAGCTGTTCCAGAACATTGGCAACAATACCTTTTGAAAAAAAGTCGTACCATTCGTATTGCCTTCTTCTCTCGACCAACATGAACCCAAAGAGTAACGGCAAATCAACAGTCAATGAGAGCAAGTTTTCTGCCTCTCTAATTTTCACTATTGCATCTTGATCAATTCTTTTACTCTTCCAGCTTTGAATTGGATCATTCACCGAGTTGTCGTTCATGATATTTTTCATCTCCGTTTTGATTCCTACCATACTCATCTGCATTTTGGCCACGCTCTGGAAAATCAGAACTGCCTCACGCGAAAGAATTTCTTTAAAATTTGCAAATGAAGCCAATGCATCATATAATTTTTCGGCTTCGGTCACAATTTTTACTTTTCTGTCATCATTCAATACAAGACCATTAGATGCCAATTCCTTGCCGAGGGATTCGAAAGTAGAGAAACTTGAGTTTTTCGTTACCTCAAACTCTTTAAATGTTTCCATAGAATCTTTTCTCAACTGCTCAATACGCTTGTCCACTCCATTCTTCTGTTCGTTTGCTTCGTTTAAAGAGGTCAAGAAGCCATTGAAAACGCCAACGATTTCAGGTAGAGTCTCACTTACCTCCTTAGCACTTTCTGCCAATTTCTTTGCATCCAAATAGTTTGCTAAATGAATCTGGAGCCGTGGCGCTTTCTTGAACGTTACAGGTGATAGTGAATGAAGTTCCTTGTAATGAACCTTCCAAGAATCATGAAGAGATTTGGCATTTAGCAACTTCACGTAGTTGAGATGATTATTGACGTTCTTTTCCGTCCCGCTTATCAAGTTGGCAATGAATTGAAGAATAATGTTAAACGACTTGAATATCACATTTATCTGGCCGCCGAATTTGATCACATACTCCTGGGACCGATTACCGAGTAGCAGAGCTCTGCTGGAAAACTCGCCTGGAGAAAGAAGGGCTTTATTGGGGGATGCAATGCGGAAAAATGATTTAGGTTCGAGTTGCTTGAATAGATGGTCTTCAGTTTGCTGTAGATATTTCGCAAGGATATCCTCATCGTTGGTTTGGTTGAATAGGCGCTTATCAAATAGGTATACTTCGCTGAGCTCATTAATTATGTTGAAATTGAACTTGATACCAAATGAGGTTAGCAAAAATATGCTTTCTGGTCGATCCAAAATGTGGCTGGAAAACGAGTCTACCAAATACCCTTTGAAGCTCTGAAGGTTGTGGAAATGAACAGGCTTGGGTATTTTCAAAGACTGACCATTGTGTGCATTGTAAACAGTGACATATGACAAGCTCATGGCCAAAACGATCAATAACAGAACCCAGCGGATATTCCTAGCTTCAGAATGCTACTAACTTGCCACCAACAATTCGAAATGGTCAGGGAGACGGAATTGATAGAAAATAGATAGCGGAGGAATTTAACAGAGCAATATGAGCTATAAACTCTGGATCAGCGCAATATTTATGAAGTGGGGAGGAGCTTTTGTGCAATAGGAAGCACTACGATGGGGTTCCAAGAAGTATGTGACTTGGGTACATCAGTACATCCAGCACTTGAAGCCACAGCGAGGATGCGATAACGGCTCCATCCTTATATGCAGTCGAATTTGGGGTAGCCGGCAGTTGAAGCCTCGAGGACGCCCGCCAATTAGATACAATTCGTATTTAAGAGTAAGAGTTCTCACTTATGAGCATATAAGATAGCGCCGTCATTTTTTTTTTTTTTTGTGGTCCAAAAATCTGTAGAGTGCGGGATATGACGATCTTACGTCATTGACTCTCTTCGGACAGTGATTGGCACGGCGGGTGAGGACAACGGAGAAACAAAATCGATACGGTCCATGCCAAAGTGTTTCGCATCGTACATACCGGAAGACACACTATCAGCCCAAGAAGGATTTAAATTGCTCGCTTGTTTGACAGTTATCACTCTGGTTAGCAATTTCGAAACTTGCTCGATTGTCTTACTATGGGGGTTTATTTTTCAACCGTAAGCATCGAAACGACCAAAATATGCGCAGCCACACATGAAACCAAGCATCGCTCCGTTCAACCTTTGTTGAGTCTATGCTAGGAAGTTCGCTGCGAGTGAGTCAATTATTTCGCCTTATTCGCACCAGGTGCCAAAATAGGCAATGAGCAAATTATTGTGCCACTCATTCCAAAAAATGACGACGTCCTCTCAAGTAAGAAGACGGCTAAAAAAGTTATACCAGTGTCGTAACACGAAAGAAGGATAATAGCGACTTATATCAATTGGCAGCACAAATTCCCAAATACTTGGCATTCTTGCCCGAATCCCCGTTCGTTGGCTGGGGGAGTGCACAAGGCACCAACCACATAAAAATGCTCATATTGAGCAGTTTATGGCCCTTCCCAGAAAGCCAATGGGAGCCATATAAGCATCATGTCTCGTCTGCTTTTCGGGTAATATTACTTCTGTGAAAACCCAACTATGACAGTTAGTTACAAAGGTCTTGATTGCATTACCGACAGTGCCTCGGGCCTATACATGACGTATGAGCAAAAATCCCAGACGGCAATTCCTTGGGCTAGTAACACCTTTTATGGCAAAGTAACGGTATATTTTGCAGTTGTTGCAATTTTCGTTGCGCTTTTGAAGAACATATGGTTCCGATATGTCGATAAAAGGCATGGGCAAAGCAAAACTACCTTCGCGGAGAGTTTTGTGTTTGTCGCTACCGCCTACTGTCGCCACTTCGGATATATGCAAACACCAACTGTGCTTGTGAAGCTTTTCTCGGTACCTGAAAATTTGGGAAACGCAATATTTGCCTTCTTTTCGTCGGGGTTTCTTTTGTGCTATTGCCTTATTCCCCACTTCTGGTATCGTGGATGTTTGGGGTTTGGGTCTCCACCGTTGGCTATTAGGGCTGGCATCATGTCAACTGCCCTCTTACCATTCATATTTTCACTTTCGGGAAAATATAGTCTCATTTCCTATATGACGGGAATAGGCTACGAGAAGTTGAATTGGGTTCACCAGTTCGTGTCGGTTCTCTCATTGGTTCTTGCGCTTATTCATACAATTCCTTTTATTTATCAGAGCTTGGCTGAGGGAGGTGCTTCAAATCTCGCACTTGCTTTCAAAGATGAGGCATACTGGTCTGGAATTGCACCACTAATCTTCTTCATTCTCCTCTGTACATGCTTCAAAAAACAAATCAGAAGAGTCATATATGAGGTGTCGTTCCACTTTCATTGGATCATGGGATGCGGGTTCTTTGCATCCCTTACCTATCATATTTATGATGAGCTAGACATGCAAGATTACATGTGGGCCACATTAGCGGTGTGGGTTGCCCAGTGGATCTGTCGTGTTATGACGTCTGGGCTTTCCAAAACGCGGTCTGCGACCCTCACAAGCTTGTCCGAAGATCTTTTTGAAATTACGATCAACGATGTGAAAGGGTTGAAATGGAAGGCAGGTCAACATTGCTTTCTCAGATTTCCCTCATTAAGAGTAATCGACAACCACCCATTTTCTATCGCCAGTATAGTGAAGGAAGAGCAATTGAAATTCATCATTATGCCTCGTGGCGGCATGACAAAGAAGCTTCATAAGCTACTCCAAACCCCTGAATTGAAGGTAAAGGTATTTGTTGACGGCCCTTACGGAGGAACGAGCAGAGATGAATCCAAATTTGACCGCGTGATTCTCATGGCTACAGGCAATGGTATCTCCTCCACAATTCCGTACTTGAAGCAAATTGCTGCGGACAATCAAAGCAATCAGAGAGTGGACTTGTTTTGGATTGTCAAGTGCATAGAGGATTTCTCGTGGGCAGAGAATGAGCTCTTACGTCTTGCCAATTTAATGGAGGACCGGGTTAGCATTTGCCTTTTTGTTGTCAGGGACACAGTTGAAAAGGAAGTGGCACGGAAAAGACAGATCCATCCTTCCATTTCTATTTTTTACGAGAGGCCCAACGTGGAGTATTTGTTGAGATCTCTAGAACTCAAATTGCTCAGAAGGAACTTGGTTGTGACCTGCGGCAGTTCAAGTATGCGAAGAACGGTCACTGCGGTAATGAGCGATTTTCAGGCAGGCATTATCAGCGGAACTGGCTCCGGATACTCAGTTGAAGAAGTATATCTCCATAATGAGGTTTTTTCTTGGTAGATCTCGAATATGGCTATTCTTACTGAGGAAGGAAAATTTCAACGGATATGCATATTTCACGTGAACTTTATTCATTTATGTATGATAGAAGAAAATATTTCCTATTTAGGTAATATACTACATATTCACTCGATGTTTGAATCCTTCCCGCATCCAATTCCGGTACATCATTACCCAGGGAAAGGGGCGTTTGCCAAATAAGGACAGTCAATTAGAAATCCAACAAAGGATGGGACTCTCAAAGAAAGGCAGCCTTTCTTAATTTCTTGGATGGTGCCTGTCGTATATTAAAATTTCCCGATCAGGTTACATTCTCAAGTTCGCGCCGCCTTCAATTACATAAGGCACTAAGGACGGAATCAAGGATGAAAAGAAGCCAAGCTTCCCTTTGAATTTGCTAGTTATATATATATAAATTCCCTCTTCCGAAGTAATTATCAAGAGTGGCCCATATACAGCTATGCTCACGATGCTTCATTTCGGGGAATTAGAGCTCTATTCAACCCCCCGCAAAAGAACAGGTGAACCCACGCAATTACGAAAATTTCCAATTACAGATATACACGCCGAGAATGAGAATAAGGTTTCTAGGACCTTTCTTAAAGAAGAAGATTGCAATGGGGGATTCGGAAGAAATTCTGGTGTCCACCACTATATGACAATGATGTATTCACGTCAAGGACGAATTTGGTCGCTTCAGAATGATCAGGAAATAGCCTTGAAAAAAGTTTGGGCTTTTCTACTTAAGTCCTTCGGATATCCAATAAACAGTGCATTGGAAGCAATTGAAAAATGCGATTTTCTTTGTGGTTCCGTTACTGAAGCCCAAGGTACGGAACGGTTTAGACTGAGTGTCTCAAGCAAGGATTCATCAACAGTGATTGCAGATAATTATCTCTCTTCTTTCACATCCTTAGGAGACAATATTAAAAACATTTACTATGTTCTTGAAACCGGAGGCTATGAAAACGATGATATTTTTTCGTTGTGCCAACTGGATGGGAATAAATTAATGGGAAAGTATAGTAAAGAAGATTTGCACAAGAGTTTGTGGGCCCTGAGCAGGAATGACAACATTGACAATTATCTCCTTCGATTTTTGAGAATTTCTGATTTCAAAATTCAATCTTCATTGAGCTGGATTACTGAAGTACTTAACTTGAGGCTGTCTCAATATAATGTGGATGAACTTCTCTTTGGAGGAGATTCGCACTTCTATTTTGAGCAGAAAAAGTCACCACTAGTCGATGTATTTCGCAGAAATGAGTTCTATATTCGAGGCAATTCGAGATCAGGATGTCCAATAATTTACTTTCAAGCCACCCAACACATGCGTGGGAGGTGTTCTGATGCTGATTTTGAGAAGGTTATTCTCTTATATATTGAATGGGCAAGATTAAGGCTTCTGGAGAGCAAAAAAGGCGTCGACCAATTCCACCTCATTATTGACCTTTCTGGATTCACTATGAAGTATGCAGATTATCACGGTGTTAAATTTGCTATTAAAGCGTTTCAAAGAACATTCCCAGACTCTATTGAGATGCTACAGATCCACAATTCGCCCAAATTATTCAGTGCAATGTGGAAGATATTGGAGCGTTGGATGAAACCCTACCTACGACAAAGAATTTGTTTTACAAAAACAATTGGAGAATTGACGAAATACGTTGATCCTAAATATATTCCCGTCTCTCTTGGTGGCTCAGACCAAAACCCTTCTTCATTTATTGAACCAACATTTCTCAACTGTCAAAGGAAGAACGCTGATGAAACATTTTATCAACTTAAAAAGGAAAGAGATGAATTAACTATAAAGTTTATTGAATCAACAATCAAATGGATTGAATCTTCCACCAGTGAGGAGTCAAAAGTGCACTTAATGGAGAAAGTTGCACTTTCGAATAAACGAGCTTTGAACTACATCAAGTTGGATCCATATTTACGAACAAGGGGTGTTCCAGACAGAAATGGTGAAATTTTATCACTTTTGCACTGATTAAATAAAATATCAAAGAGAAAGCGTCCTATTTTACTGAGTAGTTTTCTTTTCGGATTTCTCCAGTCGTTTGGAATCTCGTATTTCTACGAAACAACAATTTGAATCGCAATATTGTTGCAAATCTCATTAGAGATTATTGGATTATAAAGTTTTCAAGATTAGAACGATTAATTGTGACTGATTTACCGCGTACCTTATGCACTTGGTGAGGTCGCAACCGCATACACGCCATAATATTGTAACATTACATGCAAACTGGTGTTTACAAGAGTCTAACGCAAAATATCCGATCGTGAGCCACTTGGGAGGCGCATCACCTACATGCTATCTTTAAGTTACTCGGCGCATAACGATCTTTTTAGTACTGGATACCGCCTCACCATTAAACTCAAACATCTGGACCCATTTTCCAGTCTTCGTTATTCTGCAGAGCCAGAGCCTGTTCATAATGGACAATATGCAGTCTGGTGCACAACAAATACTTGGTTTGCATATATCGCAACACTCCCAATCTCTGTATATTGACCCTAATAAAAGACACTAACTCACATCAAGTATTCCTGACTTGCTCAAATTTCCCAAATATTATTTCTCACTTTGGAACTAACCTACTTTCCAATCTATCTGGAATCTTTACCGGTATTGAAAGCAATTGAGAAAGTGTTTCAAACCTTAGTCTGTTTATCCCAAACCCAGCAGTTGGATCAGGTTTTGCGCCCAGTATGCGAAGTATCTTCGATTAAAAGTATTAGACAGTTCCCTCACGGGTTATCTTATTCTTGAGTACTTGGGATTGGAGCTCAAAGCCTGTTAAAAATCGTAATTTCGTGGATTCTCCTTCCCCAGTGAATGAATGTTATTCGGAACAATATTTTAAGACAATAGGTGAACAAAGGTTCCAAATGATGTTTGAGAGACGTTCACGCATGCTTAATGCTAAGGTGTTCATTGTTGAATTTCAGCATATAAACGCTCGTGTAGTGAACATTTTCTGCTCCCAAAGTTGGACCTCTAATTAGACGATTTGCCTTCTTGACTCAAAGCACCAGTGCTAACATTTGCATAATAATTTGAAAGTCTCTAAGCATGGAAAATGGTTATTCTAGGTGCACTGGTTAGAATATAATTACGTGAAAAGGATTTGAAGAAGCAATCATCTTGGAAATCATCCAATTTCAAAGAGGATTTTATGTCCTAGGTTTGATATTTCCTCCCACGATGTGAAAATTTAAAAGTTCTCTTTACAACCAGGGAACAAGTTCTGATATCCGAGAATGAAACGAGCCGCACAGACGATGTTGAAAATTGCTCTTCAGCACGGTGTACATAGCCGATCCCGTCTAATTATGTTAAGAAGAACGCAAACTTCTTGCTGCTCACATTTCGTAAATTTGTGTAAAAACTTAGGGAATGATCTTTTAAATTGAATTTGAAACTCAATAACTGAACTACGCCTTACTAAGAATGCTTGTTTCAGATTCTATAAGCTTTCTTCCTCCGATGGGTTTGAGTGCAAAATTTTAATCTTAATCTAGCTATTTCAATAAGCAGATTATGAGGGGCTATGGGTCTTTCCTACCACTTATCACCATCAAGAATTTGCAAATTGTGGAAATTGCGTAGTCTATCATTTCCTAAATTTTTAATGGTGTCATCTCAATTAATTATTTGCTTCTATACCACTAATCCCACGCTCTGGGATCACCCAGCCAATAAATTCTGCTCTTAACTTTCATGCCTAGTAGAAACTTGTTTATTGTTCGTTTTTCATTTACTACAAGTAAACCCCCGAATATTTTAGTTTTTTAAGTTAAAAGAAAAAGAAAAACATTATTTGTAATATATCAATAAGCTATGAATTGATCTATAAGTCACGAGGAATGTAGTATTAGCTGATCATAATGAAAATGGAATATTCGAAAATAGTATTAGTAAATGTAACCTTACTTAGACGAAGTAAGCGAAAATAATAGCGAAGATTGAAAAGCTCACGCTATTTTGAATACCAGCGCCTTCGTTTAAAGTTTGAATTTCTCCAGGAATGCTAACGGTCAGACTAGGCCCAGATGATGTGCCAGAGCGGGAACCAAGGTCGGAAGGATAGATTGAGATGAATTTGGCGCTAGAGGTTGTTCTAGAGTTAGAATCGGAGTCCACGCCAGACTCAGATTTAGCTCCAGCAACGTAAGTCGAACTGGCAAATGAAGATGAAGTTAAAACAGACTTCAATGTGGATTCTTCGTGACCGGTGGTTGTGGTCTTGACGAAAGTACTTCCTGATGGATAAGAAGCATCACACTCGTCATTGAAGCATAAGGTACTCGTAGTCAGTGGTTCAGACGAATCAGTCTCAGGCACATCTGAGGTTGACAAACTGCTCTTGACAGCCGCTTTTGATGAATCAACCACAGTAACAATAGAGGTAGATGAGCCACTAATTGGGATTACCAGCAGTGATTCACTCACCCACACAATTGATGAAGGAATACTGCTTGTAACCACCACATTCGATGAGCTAGACCCTGTCACAATCGACGAAGTCACATTCAGATAAAACAGGAACAGACTACTGTGCATGGATTGAGTGGTTGTGAAAGAAGTATAAGGTTTAACCACAGTAACAACACATGTTTCCACCTCATCACAGTCAGAAGGAGTGTAAGTACCCGGAACAGAGAAATCACTGTTGGTGATCATAGTGGTCGTCGTAAAAGTGTGAGGCTCAACGACAACAACAGTACAAGTTTCTAATTCATCACAGTCAGATGGAGTGTAAGTTCCTGGAGTAGGGTACTCGCTGTTGGTGAACTCAGTGGTGGTAGTCGTTGTCTCCGACTCAACCACAACAACAGTACAAGTTTCTAATTCATCGCAATCGGATGGAGTGTAGGTTCCTGGAGTAGGGTACTCGCTGTTGGTGAACTCAGTGGTGGTAGTAGTGGTCTGCGACTCAACCACAACAACAGTACAAGTTTCTAATTCATCACAGTCGGATGGAGTGTAAGTTCCTGGAGTAGGGTACTCGCTGTTGGTGAACTCAGTGGTGGTAGTCGTTGTCTCCGACTCAACAACAACAACAGTACAAGTTTCTAATTCATCACAGTCGGATGGAGTGTAGGTTCCTGGAGTAGGGTACTCGCTGTTGGTGAACTCAGTGGTGGTAGTAGTAGTCTGCGACTCAACCACAACAACAGTACAACTTTCCACATCATCACAGTCGGATGGAGTGTAGGTTCCTGGAGTAGGGTACTCGCTGTTGGTGAACTCAGTGGTGGTAGTGGTGGTCTGCGACTCAACCACAACAACAGTACAAGTTTCTAATTCATCACAGTCGGATGGAGTGTAGGTTCCTGGAGTAGGGTACTCGCTGTTGGTGAACTCAGTGGTGGTAGTGGTGGTCTGCGACTCAACCACAACAACAGTACAAGTTTCTAATTCATCACAGTCGGATGGAGTGTAGGTTCCTGGAGT